>CAUYRH010055635.1:0-28804 GCA_963574655.1 Perodicticus potto
TCTTTGAATTCATTGAATTCTTGAGACATCTTTTGGGTCATCTTTTGAATTACTGCTTGAAATTCTAATTCCATCTTTTCCTCCATTCTGCTGATCTTATTTGCAATCCAGATTCTGAATTTGATTTCAGACATCTCAGCCATTTACCTGTGCAGGAGATCTTGTGCTGTGTCTGCCTTGTTGTTACTTGGAGGGGTTGGTCTACTCTGATTATTCGTATTGGCAGAGTTTTTCTGTTGATTCTGCTCCATGGTTATTTTTCACCATTGCATCTGGTCCTTCAAGTGGTGGGCGCAGGGCCTTGTGGTTGTCCGGGAAGTTTTTGGCCAGTGATGGGCCTGCAGAGAGGCCTAGCAATCACTGGTGGGGTCCCTGGAAGAAGGCTGGCCTGTGTAGGCCCCATGGGTGCCAGGCAGAGGCCCATGCAGTTGCTGGGAGTGACCCTTCCCCCGGGCCTGTCGCTCATGGATGGAGTCCCTGGCAGAAAGCAGACCTAAAGAAGCCCGGCAAGTGTGGGATGCAGGGGCAGGTGGTCGTCGGGGGAGTTCCTGGCTAAGGGCAGGCCTGCAGAAGCCTGGCAGTCGCCAGCGGATTCCCTGGTAGAAGGCTGGCCTGCAGAGGCCCTGTGGGTGCCAGGTGGAAGCCTGTGTGGTTGCCAGTACTGTCCCTGACCAGGGGCAGACCTGTGGGCGCCAGGCGGAGGCTGCGCAATCACTGGGGGAGTTCCTGGCCGGGGACAGACCTGCGGAGTCCTGGCAGTTCTTGGCAGAGTCTGTAGAAGATGGCTGGCCCACAGAAGTCCAGCAAACACGGGGCACAGGGCCAGGTGGTCCCCAGGGGAGTTCCTTGCCTGGGGTGGGCCTGCAGAGGCCTGGCGGTTTCAATCCAAGTTACTGGCAGAAGGAAGGCCTGAGGAAGCCCTGCAAGCTAGGGCGTGGGGCTGCACAGTTGCCAGGGGATTGACTTGCCAGGGTTGGGCCTTCAGGTGACCTGCGGGTGCTAGGCAGAGGCCTGCGTGGTCGCTGGGGGAGTTCCTGGCTGGGGGAAGACCTGCAGAGGCCTGGCAGTTTCTGGCAGAGTCTCTAGCAGACAGTGGACCTGTGGAAGCCCAGCAAGTATGGGCGTAGGGCCAGTCAGTTGCCGGGAGCGTTTTCTGGCCATGAGCACCCTGCAGAGGTCTGGCGGTTGCAGGCAGAGTTCCTGGCAGAAGGCAGGCCTGCAGAAGCCCTGCAAGCTTGGGTGTGGAGCCGCACAATCGCCAGGGGTTTTACTTGCCAGAGGCGGACCTGCACGGGTCCTGCAGGTGCCAGGCAGAGGCCCCTGTGGTCACCGGGGGAGTTGCTAGCTGGCGGCAGACCTGCAGACGCCTGGCAGTCGCCGGCAGAGTCTCTAGCAGATGGTGGACATGCAGAAGCCCAGCAAGCACGGGAGTAGGGCCAGGCAGTTGCCGGGAGCATTTCTGGCCATGGGCCGCCTTGCAGAGGCCTGGCGGTTTCAGGCAGAGTTCCAGGCAGAAAGCAGGCCTGTGGAAGCCCTGCAAGCTCAGGCACACAGCCGCACGGTCACCAGGGGATTTACTCGCCAGGGGCAGACCTGCAGAGACCCTGCGGGTGCCAGGCAGAGGCCTGCATGGTTGCTGGGGGCGTTCCTGACTGGGGGAAGAACTGCAAAGGCCTGGGAGTCACAGGCAGAGTCTCTAATAGATAGCGGGCCTGCGGAAGCCCAGCAAGCACGGGCATAGGGCCAGGCAGTTGCCGGGAGTGTTTCTGGCTGTGGGCCGCCTTGCAGAGTCCTGGCGGTTGCAGGCAGAGGTCCTGGCAGAAGGCAGGCCTGTGGAAGCCTTGCAAGCTCGGTACGGAGCCACACAGTCACCAGGGGATTTAGTGGCCAGGGGCTGGCCTGCGGGGGCACTGCGGGTGCCAGGTGGAGGCCCGTGTGGTAGCCGGGGGAGGAGTTCCTGGTCGGGGGCAGACATGTGGAGGCCTGGCAGTCACTGTCAGAGTTTCTAATAGATGGCAGACCTGCGGAAGCCCGGCAAGCTTGGGGTGCAGGGCCAGGCACTCGCCTGCGGCTTTCTTGGCAGGAGGGAGGGAGGCTCACTGAGGCCCCCCCCCATAGTCTTTTCCCAGTGGGGTGCTTGTTCCAGCAGGTGGGGGTGGGGTGCTGCTCAGGGACCTCCTCCCTCAGTCTCAGCAGGCGTTAAGCTTCTGGTTCGTCAGGTAAGGGGGGAAGGGTGTACAGTAAGTTCAGAATGGTGGGGAAAACTTTAGTTCAGTTTTTCTGTCTAGCAATAGAGTTTCCAGAGTCACAGCGGGGTGCTCAGGATACGCGCACTTCACTTCCCACAGCACTTTTCTGTGGGGTGAGATAAGAGGTCCACAGTTCACCACTTGTCTGTAGAAAACTCGCAGGAGCAAAGGAGGAGTATAAAAAGAAAGGAAACAGAAAAGCAAGAAACTCAGAGCTTCCTTGGGGGAGGGGACAGACACTCTTCCTTTCAGATGAATTTTGTACCTGAAGCATGCTTTCTTGAGGTTGTGGCCAGTCTCAGCAGAGGTGATCTGCAGAAATCACTTCTCTCTCTCGGCTGGGCTCCCAGTATTCAGCTTAATTGCGCAGTTTCTGGAGGTTATCTTCTCTTTTGGACAGGAGCCTTTTTTGGAAGCTGCTTCCAGTCAGCCATCTTGCTCCGCCCGTCCTGCTTTGCTATTTTTCAACAAACCTGGTTGTGTCAATTCTGCAGCTTTACTATCATGTTTCAAATTTTAGTATACATTGTTGACGGTTCATATTTTAAAAATCTCTTTAACTTTATTGGAATTTATTTGTTTTTCCCATCAGGCACATAGAACACAGATTGAAACCTACTTAGAGTTGATTTTAGCAGCAAAACTACCTGTTTTGAATGAAATTCTTAGTGACTCATCTACCATGTAAGTGGTTCACATATAGGCAAATATTTGAGAAGGAAAAACTTGGTATATTTCAAATTTAAATTTTATCAGAATTTTGTCTCTCCATAATTTTGTCTTCTCTGTTTAGCTGCCGTGGTTATCATGAATTAAATCTCAGTTTCTCTGTTCCATTTTTTTTTTCTTTCCTGCACCTTAAATTTTTCCTCTTGCTGGATTTATTTTTATTATTGTATAGAATTTCTTAGCTGTCTTTTATAATAAAAGATGTATGAACACATGCAAAACATCTTTTTCACAATCCTTTCTAACTATTTATACATTTGCTTATTCTTTCATCTAAAACCCTTTGAAAAAACTGTGATTATTCTCTCCAGGTTATCTGGTTTATCTCTCCCTTCTCTTCACAACCCATCCCATTCTACATCATTTTACTCCCAGTCTTCTTATCAGTATCACTTATTTCTTTCCTATTGCTGAACTTCATGGTTGCTAATCTGTCAATGTATGTATTTATCAGTTTGTCAACAACATCTGATGCAGTCATTTGCCTCTTAAAGACTCTTCTTTTAGCTTCTCTGCACTTACTTGATGTTATGGATGTATTACATATAGATGTATATTTAAATACACACATGGGGTGACAAAAATGTATACACATATTAAGAAAGGAAAAAAATAGCCAGGCATTGTGGCAGGCACATGTAGTCCCAGCTACTCGGGAGGCTGAGGCAAGAGATTCGCCTAAGCCCAGGAGTTGGAGGTTGCGGTGAGCTGTGTGATGCCACGGCACTCTACCAAGGGTGATAAAGCGAGACTCTGTCTCTACAAAAAAAAAAAAAAAAAAAAAAAGAAGAAGAAGGAAAAAAAGCTGTATTAAATTTGTAATATACAAGTCACACTTGACCTCTGCAATTACAGGTGGTGCTCAGGGGACCTGTACTTACTTTTCGTTATTTGTTTTGCTGGACCAAGGAGTCTGTTTGCCTGTCACCCAAGTCAATCAACAGAGAAGTGGATGAGAGAGCAACAACTCCACTTTTATTTACAGAAAAGCCAGAAGTTCCAGTGAACAGGGAGGATATCACCTCAAAGAGCTGCTCTGCTCTCCTGTTTCCCTTTGCCATTCTTCACAGTAGAAGTAAGCACTAGTAATGTTCTTAGTCATTGTGATACACATTAAACAGATCCCTCCCATGGGTTACAAGGCTACACAATCTCCCCCTATGTTAAAGTGGTTATATCTTCAACATATTCTTACTCTAGATTAAAAGTTTAGTTGGTCACAACTTTACTAAGTACATTAATAAGTGCACTTTGTGCCTTGGGTCCTTGACTGGCACTGTGGTCCTTGGAACATCTAGTGTCCTAACTACAGCCCAGTGACCTCCTTTGTGATACGATATTATTCTATTTTCCTTATTTGATATAGAAAATGGCTCATAAGTTTTTCAAATACCTTATTCTGTTTGTTTCCAGTAACATCAACTTTATGCCTTTCTTACCACCTTTTTCAATGCCTTTGCCATTTCCACCATTCAGAATTTATTTATAAGTACTGAGAAGGAAAGACCCAGTCCTCTTATCCCTTTGTTTACTAGCAACATTCTTTTCGTAGGTTCTTTCCCTTGATTCACATTATATTCCATGGACTCTTAAATTTATATCTCGAATCCCACAAAATTTGTATATCCTTTTCCCTACTTAATATAATTAAATGCCACATTTTATATTTTGGCATATTTTTCCTTTCCCAGATGCACTTTTTGTTTAATTGTACCCACACTCTGTCAATTGTCACAGCCAAAAATGATTTTGAAGTATTATTCCCTTTTCATCATTAGCCCATACTACTTTATAGTTTTATTCATTGAAATAAAAAACATGCCTTGATTGTGGATAAATATCTTTATCCTTCTCTAGCACCTGTGTCCAAAAGTTTCACTAATTTCTACATTAGTGTAATAGATTCCTAACATGGTTCTTTCCTCTTTCTCTTCACTCTTTATAGTCGATGGTCTACCGAGAAGAAAAATAAAGTAGATAAACACACACACACACACACACACACACGAATATATACACACATACCTAGAAGGTGCCAAAAATGTAAACGCATTTTAAGAAAGGAGAAAACTATTAAAATTTCAATGCTCTATATAGAAAAGATGGAGGCCACTTTTTTTCTAAATAACCGTTACATTCAGGGCGCTGCTGGTCAGGCCTGGGAGAGGACGAATGAGCCTGTGTCCCGACAGTAGGAGTTGTTTGTTCAAGGCCAAGGCCTCCGGCAGAGAACAGTCTTTCCTGGCTAAAACCAAGACTTTGAGCAAGAGGATGGCCTGCTCATTGGATGGAAGCGAGATTTGAGTGATCACTGGAAAAAACCGCTGATTGGAAACCGGACGGAAGTGGGCAGAGTGAGCGCTCAGGAAGGTCCTGCCCAGTGAGGAGGGAGAGTCTGCTGGTTGACCAGGGAGAGAACCGTGCAGATTGAGCGCCGAGGACTGTCCTGCCCAGTGAGGGAGGGAAGTGACAGAGAGAGAACTGCTGAGAAGGCTGTGGATTTGGCAGGGGAGAGACAGACCAAGAAAGCCCTTGCAGAGGTTTGGGTGGTGGGTAATTTCTGCTAGGCTGCCACTGGGAATCTGAACCCTAACTGCTACCCCTACCCCATTCTGTATATACTCCACTCTGCACAGTGACCCCAAGGGTCCAGTGTCTCCTCTCCTAGCAGCCAGAAGTGGGTGGCCGTCCTGTCCCTCAGGCCTGCGGTGCGCATGCATATTCCGCTCAGTCGCAGGCACAAGTGGGGCCTGGGCCAAGCTCCCTGCTGGCTCCATGACTAGGCGGGTGTTTGACCACAGGTCCTCAGCGAGAAGGGGCCTTCATCATCCAGGCTGCTCCCACCAGCGTTTTCTGTCCGCGCCAGGTAACATTTGAGTCAGACTCAGTGCTGTGAGAAGACCAAGGTCATTCATAACCAGGTCCACACGTGTGTGTCTTTCCATAAAATCAGCCTTTCACTGATGCTTTTTCCATGAGAACAGCCACAAGCAACGTTGAGTTCCCAAGGAGACGTGCTCCTTGGTATCCCCTTCTCATCTTCCCATCTTCTTGCAACCCAGGGACCATGAAATATTTTTTATGGATTTCATCTCATTGAATGATCTCTTGTAAGATTCCCCAGTGTCACTAGTGTTGCTTAAAAATACTAATAAATGGGTATTATTATGGGCCACTACCATATTTTTTATAAATACATTACAGGGAAAATATCACAAATCAGTTTTAAGAAATCCAGACAGTGTTCTTTAAAATACTGTTGCTTGCTGCTTAAAAACATTTAAGATGAAATATATTGAACCGAACTGTCAGAATATTGAAGAGTCAAGAAGCGCTGATTTTTGAAAATTAGATGCATTTATTACCGATAAATTATGTCGTATTAAAAATGGAAAATTCAAAGGCGCTCAGTTTAATTTGGTTTATCTCCATGCCAAAGGTGGAATTAGGGTATTTAAAAGGTTTTGTTTGGTTATAAGCCTCTGTTTCATAAAAATTTATATATCAATCTGTATATTTATCCTTGACCACTTGGTTACTTTCTCTTTTTCTTTATTTGCCAGATCAGAAAGTACATCATGTACTTTGTTGCTTTATGGTCCTCTAACGTATGCAAAGTTGCTTTCTCATGTTGCCCCTAAACAAGGGGAGACAACTTCCAGCAAGTATCTGTCTTCTTATATTGTCAGGATTGTTCAATGGAGAATTTTCTTTCTTTGTTAATTTATTTCAGATTAATATGAAGGTACATATAATTAGGTTACATTGTTTGCGTGTAGAAGGAAAAGTCCAAGTTGTAGTTGTGACCTTCTTAACAAACTCCACGTGGGTCATGGTATCCTGACATCCTAATTACTGCATGGAAAAGTTAATCCATTTGCTCCAAGACACACGAGAGCAGAGCAAATCATCTGTGCTGAGCTGCAGGAGCTGAGGTCAGAGTTGTGCTGGGTATGGAGAAGATTGGACCAGAGAGAGCAATGAGAAAATATTCATTTATCTTCACCAATTTTGAACTTATTAAAGTATTATAAAATGTACTAGCCAACACAAAAGGAAGTCCGATTTTCCTTAGCATCCTGTTTCCAAAGGCAATTTGTCTTTTTGAAATCTGCTGCTGGTCAGATTTGAAAACTGATCACAATGAATGGAGAGTGTTCTCAGTTGTGTTCATGTGCTGAGGAGGAGGAGTTTATTACCTAGAATAAAATTTTGGCTACCAGAAAAGTGAGAATGGGAAGCTTCAGTACTGGATGGCAAGGACTGTCCTTCCACATAGAGTCATGAGGGAGCCTTGGCGTGTGCTTCTGAAGCATCTGTCTTTCCACCTCAAGAGGAGTGCAGGGTACAGGTAAGGATGAGAGAGACTGCACCTTTCCAGCTCTGGTTGGTTTAAGCCTGTGAGTTCTGCAGTGGCTGCTGGGCATCCCTTCATCCGTCCCTGCCCTTTTAATAGTACAATTATTACTTTGATTTTTTTGAATGTTTGTTCAAAAGGAAGCATTTTGCAAATTAGCTTATAAGCTCTGTCAGCATTTCTAGCAAGCTGTTAAACCATTTTACAGAGGAGCGTATCATTGAGCTTCATATAGGGGAAATATTCTTCTGTAGTCACAGTTAATATGTCACGGGCAATGAATATTGCCTGCTCTCTGAGTCTGTGATTTACTTGCGATTGACAAAGACAGTATGGTTATGTATTCTCTAGTTCAAAACATGAATTGGCATTGAATTGAGAAATATGCAGTTTTGTTCATGCTGTACATCTCGTGCTATTTCTTTATCATGAAGTTATTATGAACTTACAGAGTGTATATATATATTAATGAGTGTGCATGAGCAGCGCATGCCTGATCAGCATAGAGAAACATTTAGAGTAAAATCTCAAAGCCTCAGACAAGGTTTCTGTCTGCACTTCCCTCCCCTGGCTAGTGGTAGAGATGTCCCTGTCTGACCAGAATGTTCATCGTGTTTCAGGGCTCAGGGGCCTGGAGGACGTCACTGTGGACTTCACCCAGGAAGCGTGGGCCCTGCGGACATGGCACAGAGGCAACTGTTCAGAGATGGGCTACTGGACAGCACCAGTCGTCTGCTGCCTATGTCTGAGTCCGTCAACACTCACGTATTTATTACCAAACATCCATTTCCTTCAGACACATACCCAGAAGCAGGATTGCTGAATCATGAAGTCGTTCCTTCTTTAATATCAGAGGGACCTTAGTACTGTGTTTCCGTAATGGTTGTACCAATTTTCACTTCAGCCAACAGTGTCCAAGGTTTCTCTTTGCCCCCATCTCCCAACCCTCCTTACCCTGTATCATTCCAATGGTGTAACAGTCATTCTAACGGGGCTGACATGACGTCCCATTGTGGTTTGTTTGCGTGCCTGTGTAGGTTAGGGATGTCGGGCATTTATTCTTAGCCTTACCGGTCATTTGAATGTCTTCTTGTGAGAAATGTCTGTTTGGGCCTTTGCTCATTTTTAATATTGCTTTTGCTATTGGTGAGCCTGTCACAGTTAGTTTTTAGTCCTAATGATAACAGAATTCCAGTTCTTGTTCTTGGTGATTTGAAGAATAAATCCACGGACCACAGATCAGTGGTAAGACAGAATTTATTTAAAGAAAAGAATATAAAAAACACTAAAGCTCCTGGTAGAGAGAAAGAACTCAAGTGGGGAGAAAAAAGCTCTCCCCATTTCTCTCCCGGTCTTTCCCCGTCTCAGCCTTTAGGCTCTTAGTCTCGGACTATATATAGGTGTATGGGTTCCTTGGCCAGGAAACGAATGAACACAGTCCCTTCCGCCTGGGCAAGGTGAATGAATGTATCAATGAATGAACACAGTCCCTTCCGCCTGGGCAAGGTGAATGAATGTATCAATGAATGGACAGAATCCATTCATGGACTTGAGGCCTAGGAAATTCACATGAAATTGACCTAGACATAGGAAATGGGGGTTCTGTATTTAGTCCTAAGTGTAAAGTGAAGGAGACACCAAGGCTCAGGTGTCTCTTTGGCAGTTGTCAGGCCTTTTTGGCTATTGGAGCCTCTGGTGAGGGTTGGAGGTCCGCCCCACTCCTTGCCTATGATCCAGCCGGCTGGTTCCTCTGCAGGCTGCCGCTGCACCAACATCACCAAGGCTGTCTGGGGCGCCGAATGTCCTGCATCACTAAGAACAGCCAGCTGCCCGTACCCCTCTCCTCACTCAGTCCTTACTCAGGTCTCTCACAGCACTTAACAATACCTGAAGGTACTTGGTTTATTTGTTTACGTATCATTAATCGTCCCAGTAGAACAAAATGTCCTGAACATAATATTTGTGTTTATTCAATCTCTAATACACAGAACAATTCTAAAAACTCAATGGATATTTCTTGAGTTATTTAATAAATATATTAAACCTTTCATATGTAATTATTCTGCTAAAGCACTAAGCCTGGAGTCAGAGGCAACATACGACTTTGATTTTTCTGGCAGAGCTTATATTTACTGGATTACTTTTGAAAATTATGTTTAAAAGAAAGTGAGGTAGAAATATTTAAGCTTAATTGTTTCCTTATTGAAAACATTGATTACTCTTCACTTTGTGAACTTGGTCATACACATCGGCTGTTAGGACTTGGTGTCAGGGTTTTCTTTCTGCCCTGGTCAAAAACCTTTGAAGTTCATCCTTGAGTTGTCCTTGAACTGTTCACTCTGTTGTTCTGTGGTATCCTATCATGGACCTGGAAATGATTTATGTGTTGATGTGTTTATGTGTGTGTTTTTTTTTTTTTTTAACACAGAGTTCTGAATTCACATACCTTTTACCACAAAGAGATAATCAACTCTGCAAATCAGACATGATTTCCCAGGTGGAGCAAGGGGAGGAATTTTTGGAAATATGACAGAAGACTTCCCTAAAGACTGAGAATGGCTGAGCTCCAGCAATGTGGGGTGGGTCTGAGGATGAGGAAGAGCCCAGTCAGTGAGGGGACAGGGCCATGGCAATGCCAATGCATATGTCCTAAGAGGCCACTGGGGAAAATTCTTATATGGTGCCATTACTCCTCACATTGATCAGACCTGGCTTTTACACCTTGTCTTTGAAACATAATGAAGTCAATAAAATAAATGTCTGTGCAGCTGAGGGGCTTCTAAGGGGCACATCTCTGTGCATGCAGAAGAGTGATAGAGTGAAAGAGTGAAGAGAGGAACACAGTCCCGTGTGTGTTTCTCACCAGAAACTACGACCAAGTGACTGGTCTAACTCATACTTGGAGATATGGATAGTTTCATACACATGGATCATCCTCTAAATACCTCTTATCTTTTCTCCATAAGCCAGAATCCCAAACAGGAAAGGATCCCACAGAATAGAATGAGTGTGGGGGTGAGATTTTGCTCACAGACCCACAGTGAGTCAACATGTGACGTGAAAGACGTCCTGGGTCTATTCTGTAATCAGTGTGGAAAAGCCCTCGGTGACTGATGAGCAAATTTACACTGGCAGGAACTATGTCAATGCCATCAGTGTGGGAATATCGTTACCTGCTCTGGTACAACACGAGAGAACCCACAATGGAGAGAAAGCACGTGAGTACATGCGTGTGGGAAACACGTGGTCACGGCTCTGGCCTTAGCACAGGGGAACTCACACAGGAGAGAAAGTTTTTAAATGTAATGAAGATGGGAAATAGTTGTGTTTGAACACACAGCTGTATTCACAACAAAGAGCACACATGAGGAAGAAACCTTATCAATGCAATGAATGTGGGAAATGCTTAGGCCAGAACTTTTCTTCATACCTAGGGACACACACAGAAGAGAAGCCCTATAAATGCCACGAGTGTGGTAAAGAATCCAACCCAGCACTTAACTTTATGCACACCAAGAATTCATGCCAGAAAGAAACCAGAAATGTAATAAATATGGAAAATACTTCACGTAGAGCACTAACATTTTTTTTTTCCTCAGCTAAGCAGTGTAGTAACTTTTATTCATACCCGAGAATTCGCACAGCTGAGAAACCCTACAAATGCAATGAGGGTGACAAAGAATTCTTCCGATTCTTATTTTCAACCATCTTGTCATTTGCTTTCTGGGAGTTTGTGGTATGAACTGAAGTGCTGGTGCCTTATCTGCCTTGCTAAGCCTCTTATCCTACATTTTCATCTTCCAAAACATGGTGACCTCTTCTGCCGTGTACTCTCCTGTTCTAATCATCCTTGAGCATTTATTCTCTTTAAGTACTTACTAAAGCAGTTTTACTGAAATGCAGTTCTTATACCATAGAATTCAGCCTTTGAGAGTCTGTAATTCCATGATTATTAGCATATCACAGAGTCGTATGTCCATCACCAAAGTCAACTTCATAACATTTTTTCAGGCCTTCAAGAAAAGAATTCAATACCCTTCTGTTATTACTCCTTTCATCCCTCATTCCGCCAGCCCCAAACAATCTCTAAGCTGTTTCTGTCACTACAAATTTCACTATTCATAACATTCCATAAACATGGAATCATATGTGGTTGGCTGTTTTCATGTCATCAAGGTTTGTCCCAGTTGGAGCATGTGTTAATACTTTAGTTTTTTTTGTGGCTGAGTGACATTCAGTGGTACGGAGGCACCACATCTTGTTGGTTTGTTCATTTGGGGGTGGGCACTTGGGCACCCCTTGGCTACCATGAATAAGGCTGTGGCGAGCACGTGTGTGCAAGTCTCTGTGTACACATGTGTCTCCCGCCCCCTCGGACATTTACCTAGGAGAGGAATTGTTAGGTACCATGTCCACGCTGTATAATATTTTGAGGAGTTTCAAGACTGTTTTTCAAAACATTCACCCCAGTTCACCCTCCCACCAGCAGTGTGCGGGGGAACCTGAGTCCTCCTGAGTCCCTGACACTGCCCGAGCCCTTCCCCGAGCAGAGTGAAGCCACCAACCACATTCATTCACAAATGTGGGAGCGGGAATGGGAACCAGCAACCAGGAATCTCTCCTAGCTGCTCCTCAGCTTTCAGATGCCTTCAGATTTCCAGAGGTCTGGGAAGCAGGGTTTCAGCACCAGACAGCAGAGGGACAAAAACAGAATCCCAGAGCAGCGCTAAAGGAGAATTTGGGTTGATCAAAGACAGCTGAGTCCAAGCTCAGCCGTAGCCCAGGGCGGCTGATCAGAATGTGAAGAAAAATTACCCATAGTCTGAATCACAAGGCTCCCTCAAGCGAATGAGTGCTAAGCGCATCCAGACTTGGTCATAGCCCCAGGCCTGCATCAGAGAGCACAGGCTGGTCACAGAGTGGTCCTGAGTGGACAGGGGACAACAGGAAGAGGGGTAGGGCATAGTCCCTCCCCTCCCTAGCAGCCCCCTCATCCTTCTGCCCCTCCTGGGCCCTGTCTCCTTTCCTACAATACCATTTTCCAACTTCACTCCTTCTTCATATGATGTATTTGCCTCAGTGGAATGTTCTGTTTGTTTCATCTCTAACCCAGATATTGCCTGAGTCCTCTTTTATTTTTTGAAGGCCTTAACTTTAGACCTCCAAAGTCTAAAAGACTACCCGGAATTTCTGCTTGTCCCGGGTATTTATACTTTGAGAATCACACATGCCCTCACATCCACGGTACCCACACAATATTTTTGCCTTATACTGACCATGATGTGAAACCAAAAGTTCTTTTATATTGGTTTAGTTTTATGAATGCTGAAAAGCAAAGTATTGTTTTCAATCAACCTCCACTGTTTTCAATCAGAGGGGCTGAGTCAAATAATTAAAAGTAATCATTCATTATTCAGCATTCACTGGTCTAAGTGTAAAATAAATGTATAGAATTAAATCCTCAGAAGAGTTTTTGGGTAAATTTATAGTGTTTCTTTAAATTCAGTGAAAAACTGTACAAAGACTTTTGGGACATGCTCTACACCAACATACCCACAAACACACAGTGACAAACACAGGTTCTTCAATAAAGCGCTTCAGTGTTTTCAAATCCAGAAATCAGTCATTTTATCCTTTTATTTCAGTCTCTGAATCATGATATTGGCCACAATTTTTCTCAACCTTCTTAAAACGCACAGACTCCCAGGCCTCTACATCAATTTTCTAACAGGCTTGTAACTTTCTCAAGCCAGGCACAGGTCACAGAGTGACCAGCTCTTGACTCCCTCATCCTTGGCAACAGGGGTGACGTCTAGGACTGTCATAGCCTGAGGGCAGGATCTGGTCTCAAGTGGCCTCACCTGATTATCTCATGTGCCAAATAAAGTGATCTTTTCCTAAAATTGCTTCAGCGCACACACCATTGATGTATCACACTTCATTCAGCCTCTTCTTATCAGTTTTAAATAATCCAAACATTCCCCCCCTTTCTCGGCACCTTCTTTTCTCAACTCTTTATGGGATGACAGCTGTCCTCTCTGTTGTCTCCTAACATCTCCTGTCTTAATCCATGCAGCCTGTTACTTGGTACCCAAGGGCCAGTACCGTTACTTGACCTTCTTTGAAGGGGTGAGACATCTTTCAAGCTGGCAGGATTTCCTTTCTGTTATGAAAGAGCAGGTCACCTGCCTTGAGGACAAAATCTACTAAGAAGAGTCTCTCTCTCTCTCTCCACTTTTTGATACGCATCCTCGGTCAAGTTTTCATTTAATAAATATTTACAGGTGTTTTCAGACACTAACATCTGGAGTTGGGGACTGTGCTCTTGACCTCCAAATGCACTTTTGGCCTTAAGTCCACTTAGTTCAAGAGCTATATGAATGCAGAGGAGAGGTTTCCCTACCCCCAGCATTGGTAACTGCCCAGTGATCTTGGAACAAATCAGGTACTGTGAGTACTAACTGCTCAGACCTCATCGTGCTCCTTAAGGAAGCGTTCCTGGATGGCTGCCCTCCCCACCTTTGTGATAGCAATGAACAATTCCTTGAGAAGATGGTCAAAGAACAGCTTCTCTCTTTTAAAATGTCATTCCTTGGCTAGATATCCTTGCTAGCAGGTGTGTACCTGGACTTTAAACCTACCAGAAGGTTTAATATAAAGTCTTTTCACCACATGCTAATAATATTTTTCTTTCTGAACCTGATAGAAGTTCTTTCAATATTTTAAGGAATAAGAAACTAACGATACAACTCCCCCCCCCCTTTTTTTTGTTACCATGAAAATTAACTTCATAGCATTCATCCTTTATACACTCCATCAACTTAAAATACACATTTGTTTATGTAATTTATTGGCATGGTACTGCCAACAATCTCTGTGGATTTTTACAGCCTCCCTCTGAGGTAAGCACAGCAAGTATTATTGTTCCCATTTTATCCACGAAGAAAGGCAAAGTCTAGAGCGGGTCAAGTCTCAGAGCCCTGACTAACAAGCCCCTACATTCTCACTGCTTCTCTTTTGAACAATATTACTGAGTGATTTCTTAAAATAAAAAGCATACCCTTCTGGTAAAATTAAAACAGTTGTGTGGCTAAAAATATACAGTTTGTCCTTTAAATGCTGGCAAATTTGGGAAGTGAAGAGAAGCTCTTGTAGATCCCCGATCACATCTTAGCTAACTTTTCCATCTTGCTCTTAGCATCAGTATTTTCATAGGTTTTTCTATCCTCCTTCTATGCTTTCAACAACTATATTATATGTGACTCCCATTAAGGAATAAAAGAAGTTTAAATTGTCATCCCTCCCAGAGACTCACGCCACACGTGTTACATATAGCCAACTGCTAAGCCTTGTAAGAAGCTCTCACCAGAGCACTTCGGGCAGCCTCGGAGGTGGCAAAGGTGGCTTCTGGGAGAATGAGATCTTCTCACCAACTGCCCATGACACCTCCCAAGACTGGCCGCAGATTTCATACCGTACTTGGTTATACCGTCTTGAAGAAAGAATGTTCCTGAAAGCTCTGTTGGTGTAATATGTTACTACGTGAAGAAAGTTGGGAGAGAGTAGTTATGAATTTAAGATTGTCATATGTCCTCGGTTTCCTAGGAAATTTTGTCAATGCTCAATTACATCCTGACTGCTACCCTAGGATAAGCCACTGGGAGACAACTGTTTTTAGGGAAGTTACTGGTATTTAAAAAATAGTAATATTGGTGAGAAGGGAAAGATAAAGTTCAGACTGCAATGGCTTGAGAAGAGAATAATATATTTTAAGAATAAGAATAATTAAAATAATTATTTCAAAAAGTTTGAGGATGGTCGGAAAAATGCATACCATTTATTGTTTAGGATTTTGAAACACTAAGACACAATGAGACATTTTTGGAATATACAACTCTAACCAGGAATGAGATTTATGGTTGAAGCAGTAGGTTAAGTATAGACTGAAGAATGCAGACTTTTATGATAATCTACTGGTACAAAAAGGGACATTTTGGAAACCTTCATTTTTTGTGTGTCAAAAAGTGACTGACTTAAAAAAGTAAAGGCCGTATTTGTCTCTATTTTTATTCTATGTGCACCATGTAACTCTTTAGAATAGTTTGCTTGCCACAATAGTTGCCTGTCATTGGATAAAATAGACATTAGCCAATTGACTTATTCCTCTTTCCTGATTCATCTTGTAGGATTTCAGAAGTAACATCAAAATTGATTTATGAAAGTATGCAATCAAATAGAAATAGAAATGTGACTCTAACTAGGAAATGTGTCTACGAAACTGAATATATTTTCTCTGATACTTCATGATTTAGCCACACTCCTAGAATTGGTAATCCCAATTGGTTTCCACACTCCTTAGTTGGTAATCCCATGAAGTTTAGAAGAGGAAGTGGTGGAGAAGGGAGGAAAAGGTGGTCCAGGGGGAGGAGAAAAACCTACCTGACCAATCTGAGTCTATCAGGATAAATTTTGGCTTACGGTTACAGGTTCCTAAAAAAATTGTCCTTTGAACTCTGTGTATTTCCTGAAGATAATATTTTTAACTGTTTATTAACACTCTTGTACTACATGTAAGTATGTATAGATTCTGCAATCTAATTTCTCATTGTAATGTTGAAATAATTTGAATATTTCACTTTAAAATTAAAAGCCTTTCTCTGGAATATTTTGCATTTGCCTTTTAAATGCATGAAATATAATTGATTTATTTGTAGTATTCTAAATGTTACTAATAAACTTAGATAAAAGACAAAAAATTTCCTCTTTTTTTTCTTTCAGTGTATGCTGTATGCATATACATTTTGGTGGGCCATTTTGGCTGTCAGATATATTTAGGATATTTCTTTTCAATGGTATAATTGTATCCATATTTTAAGAGTGGATATGAGATAGCTGAAGGTAAAATTATCTACTGAGGTTAATACCTCCTGCATAACAGGAAGTCTTTCCATGCAAAGCACAGCCAAGACAGGGTCTATATTGAATTAGGAGTCAAATACCAAGAAAGTGAAAATATGATATAGTCATGTTTTGTTGTTATTAAATATTCCTCTCAGATCTGGAGGGGCTGGTTAAGGGTATAATTCAAATTTAGAGAATATGAACTTACACATGTCCTTGTGTTTATTGGTATGAATTGATTATTGGCACGACTAATAATTTTCTCCATTTCATTGTTGCAAATGTTAACAGAATGTCATTCCATGTGTAGGTTTTAAAAGTGATATATTGGAAAATATTTTTTTGTTTTTCCTTAGCATAGAGAACTAAAACTCTTCCTATTTTGGGGAAAAATTCTCCCTCATGCTTATGAATGAGTTATTTGTCATAATTCTAAACAAATAGATATGATCATTTAAATGATGTTTCAAATGTCTGCCAAGAATATTAATATTCAAAGTAAAACCACAGCACTTTCATATTCTCATCAAAGATGATAAGTGAACAACATTGGGTCATTAGAATATAACGAGCTAAGCCTTCTACATGTACTAATGCAAAAGTCAGCTGAAATAATACTCAATTTACACACTTGCCTAATATGCATAAACAAGTGTTCAAACATTGATTTTTTTCCCCTGCATTACTATATTTTCTTAATTACAACTTTTTTTTAATGTACTCATTAAAAAAACAGGATGGGGAAAGAGAAACTGTAGAGGCAGAAAATAAATGCAGGGTTGGTCATTTGACTGCAGCTTCAGGGTGACTGGCTGGGCTCATCAAATGGATACCTTTAAGCTCTTTTCTATGCTGACTTTGCAGCCAGTCTTCCTCCTTTTCAGGATGCCCTCTTCCTGTGGTAGCAACATCTTTACACTCTCCTGATTTTCCTCCTGCCTCTCTAGCTGTTTCTTCTCCCTTTCTTCTCTACCTTTATCCCTGTGTAACTAGTCATTTTGATACCTCTTTCTTCTTCTTTATCCCCTATACCAGTGGTTCTCAACCTGTGGGTTGCGACTCCTTCGGGGGTCACCTAAGACCATCCCGCATATCAGATATTTGCATTACCATTCATAACAGTGGCAAAATTACAGTTATGAAGTAGCAGTGAAAATAATCTTATGGTTGGGGGTCACCACAACATGAAGAACTGTATTAAAGAGTTGTGGCACTAAGAGAGTTGAGAACTACTGCCCTATACTAATTGCATTGCCCAAGGTGTTCAAATGAAGCTGAACCAATATTGTGTGTGTGTGTGTATGTGTGTGTTTGTACATACAGATAAATATAGAAAGAGCTTTATTATGAGCTCTCAAAATTAGAGAGGATGAGAAGTCCCACAATCTGCTATCAGCAAGCTGAAGGGCCAGGAAAACCACTGGTATAGTTCAAGCCCAAGCCTACATGCTTGAGAATCAGGAAATCCAATGGTGTAAGTCCCAGTCTGAGTCCAAAGACCAGAAAACCAGAAGGCCCGATGTAAAAAGACAGAAGAATATGGATGTTCCAGCTCAGACATGACAGGCAACTTTCCTTTCCTCTGTCTTTTTTGTTCTACTCTGACCTTCAATGTCTGCTCACATTGGTGAAGACAATCTTTTTCTCAGTCTAACAATTCAAATGTTCTTCTCATTTGGAAACACCCTAATACCTCACAGATAAAACTAGAAATATTTTTTTTACCAATTATCTCTGTATCTGTTAGCCCAGGCAAGATGAGACATAAAATTAACTATTTATAATTTTTACTACTTTTCTTTATTCTTAAATTTTAGCCTAAATCCCCAAAATATGTATTGAAACACTATAATTGAAATTTTTTTACTGGTTTCTGTAAATGAGCATGCTTCCCCTAGCCACACATCATGAATATTTATGGAGTGAAAATGTACTTGTATCATTTGTCTTCTTATTATATTAAAAAGGCTCCCAATTATTTTAAAAGAATAATTTCCAAAATAATCTATTACTTGGCTTTTATTCTATACCATAATTTTCCCTGCACATTTTGTTAGTACATCATGATCTAGTCTTAGAGGTATTTCCTCGGAGGAAATTATGATGTGTGGCCTCGGGGCATGCTTTACCTACTCTTTTCAAATGTCTTTTGGCTAAGATCAGGTATAGTAAATTGTCCTCCCATATTTTTAGTTTTTGCTTAATCTAATTTGTCATTAAGTGTCTGATTAAATGTTACTTTATAAAGAAAGCATTTACCAAGCACTAAAATTGGTTGAGTGACCAGAGTAGATGGTCTCAAACCATGCTGCGTTTTAAATTTTCTAATACTTACAACACATTTTATAATCCATCTGACTGTTTGTCACTATAAAGCATAAGCTTTAGGATGGAAAGGATGATAGATTTTGTACACCAGCGCATCTTCAGCATTTCCCTCGCGTGTGCTAAATGCAGGAGGAGCAAAAGATGGATTAGTACATTTTGCATTATAATTCATTTGATTTTGGAATTACAGCCCAAGAAGAAGGGGAAAGGGGAGCGGGAGGGGAGTAGAGGGCAGAAGATGGGTGGAAAGAGGGTAATTGGCGAGACCACTCCTACAGTGAATTTCTTACACGTGAAATTTACTAGGTGTAGAGTATAAATGTCTTAACACAATAACTAGGAAAATGCTGTGAAGGCTATGTTAACCAGTTTGATGAATATATTTCAAATTGTGTGTGGAACCAGGACATTTTACCCCATGATTATATTAATGTATACAGCTATGATTTAATTTAAAAAAATAAAAAATAAAAAAATTCAATTGATAATACTCCCTCAAATGAACTAATAACTATCCTTTATGGTAAGGTGTACCATTTATCCCACAAACATATCCATTTCGTGCATGATGTTAAGAACTTAGAAAAAAGTAGTTTGTCACAGTTTTCAAAAATCACTAGAACATTGTAAGTGTATGTACAGGTGCATTAGTTAAACATTCTGGAATGAACATGTCAGAGATTGTAGCTGTTCTTTAAAAAAAAAAACTTAACAGGAAATTAATGCATTGAAGCAAGAAATAAACTGAAATGGCTAAGATACTTAAAGCAGAAATAGAAATAAACCAAGCTTTGGAAGCAGAGGGATGGAAGAAAGAAAACTTAAATGGATATTACAGAAAGGCATTAATAAAGCTGAGATTCTCAACATGGTTTCTGTTAGATGATCTAAGTGCCTTGAAAATTTTGGTGTGCCTGTGATGCTAAGAAGAGAAATCGTATTAAATTTGTATAAATAAGACAGATCCATGATACTCCCCACCACACCTTCAATCTAGTAAATGTCCTCTTCACCCTTTTATGGTAGACGGTCTATTTCCTCTCTGAGGACATTAAACCAGAGGGACTCTGGAGGAGTTGAGCCACAGCTGAAGCTAATGGTACTATAATCACAGAAATAACTTTAAAGTCTGTTTTCTCGGCAGAGGTGAAAACTTTTTTCCAAGACACTTTTTGCCACCAGTTCTGAGAACAAAATCCCAAAAGCAGACTGAAGAATCTCTCGCTGCAAACACTAATTAGTCTAAGAGAAAAAACCTGCAGATAATTTATTTGTTGTTATGTAAGTATGTGGACACATTCCTGTCCAACAAAATAAAAATCAAGTAGCTCCACCAATCTACCCAGACCTTCCCAGCTTAGAAACTGTTCCTTTCTTAAAAATGAAGACAGAGCCCAGGCTCACCATACAGTAACAGCATGAGCCCTGGTTCAATGTGATGAAAGTCACCCAAGGAAAGAGGGAATTCAGGCACCAGAAAAAAGGGAAATGGCAAGTAAATAATATTTACATCCTAAAAAAAAAAATTAAAGAATATTACAGTACCCATGCAAAACACCAGGAGACTGCACAAAATAATAGTAAGAAAGACTTCAATGGGAATTTGTCCAAGGAACAGAATAAAATTGTTAAACTAGCTGAAAGTACTGAGAGAAGAATTATCTAATATTCTAGTGGAAAGCTAAGATATTTTGTATTTTATTAGAGATACATGAAAAATAAGCGAGCAAAGGAAATCTATTATTAAGATTAATTTTTTAAACATTGTGCATGTAAGAAAATAAAATAATACGATAAATTTGCACGTATAAGTAATAATCGCCTGGTTTTTATAATGGTAACACGTAATACTTAAGTGCCACAAATTATGATATAATTAATCTCATTTTAAAATACATTGGACTAGTGTGTGCAGCTATGTAGGGACAGATACAAGAGCGTAAATAAATGTTTCATTTAGTTTCCCTTAGTCAACATACTCTAAAGGAGATAAGTTGGGACATATAAATATTATTTTTAAGAAACACAGGCTGATATAATAGGAGAGCAGCTAAAACTTGTAGAGCCTCTGCCTCTGAGAAATGGGAATTAGAGACATGGGGTATAAGAGAGGGTGTTTTTATTTTTCAACATCTTTTGGTAGAACTCTATTTTAACTATGAATATTTGTATCTATGATACAAATGCTTGCAAATAAAAAATATGTACGTCCAGGTATCCTAAAATTCCTTGCATGCAGAAGTCTACCATGATATACTTTATATGTAAATAAGAGTATACGAATACAAGGCTGTAGAGGACGCCAAGAGCCTGACGACCTCTGAACGAGATGATTTTCAGCAGGGGGACGATTCATCCGCAGGTGCTCCTTGCGGAGAGAGAAACGAGCCCATGGGGAGCCTTGGACACATAGTCATTGTCTAACACGCCCCTCACCTGTCCTTTGCTGTCTCAATAAAAGGCTACTGTGGAGGTTGCTCAAGGCTACCCTGCAAACAAGGTTAGCCGGCCTCCTACAAGCTTGTACTTGTAATCCGCGTCTCGCCTGGTTCTTTTCTGCAGCGATCAAGAGCAGGGCCACAGGGGCTGCCACACAAGGCTATAGGGTCCAGATGTTATTGGCCGACTACTTTCATAAAAATGCTGAAAGGGGGTATCTGGTTAGAGTAAGAGAAAGAAAAGCACGTATTTTAATTTAGTTATCATTGAAAAGTTTGGATTCCTATCATTTTTATTAGGCATCTGTTTGGTCGCTCCATTTTCCATTACTCTGTTGCTCCTTTCCAATTTAATTTTGCATTGTTTGAATATTTTTAGTATTCCATTTTCTTCATTAAGTTTCTGACAGTATCTCTTTGTATAGCCTTCTTTAGTACTTGATCTTGGCAATTAAGGCACACAGACTGAACTTTTTCACAGTCTACTTAATGTTACCATTTTACCACTTCATTTGAAATATAGAAACCTTCCTATCCCTTAGGTAACATTACTTTTATCAGTTGCGTTAGAATTGTATGTATTATATCCACTTACATCTATATACATGTCATTATGTAAATATTTAATGTAATTTTTCTTTTATATTATGTTTACTGTAATAGAGTTTTCCTTTTGCAATACAGTTAAGGATCATTTCAAACTTTCATATTTGTATTTTGGTAACTTTTAAAATTTCAGTGGTCATAAGTACTTGCCCACACAGAAATATTTAAGCCATGATTAAATTACATTAATTTTATGAAATGGCTGAAAACACCATGATCCTTGGCCACGGGGAATGAGAGAGCAAGCACCTAACCAGTGATAACCATTGTACTGAATGAGAGGTTGTGGACGTTATTAATAAAACGTGTCTTTGTCTGATGGTTTAATTTTATAATTATCATTTCCATAGGTTTAGGGAGTGTAAGTGTTTTTGTTACATGGTTAAATTGTATACTGGTCATGTCTGGGGTTAGTGTAATAATTTAATGCAATTTTATAACTTTTCTTTATAACTGGTATACATATTTTAAAGAGTTTAAGAGGGAAAGAATAGTCTATTATAATTACCAAGATATTTCCTATTTCCATTGTTCTTTCATTCCTGGTCCTCCACATGTCCCTCTGGTATTAATATTATTTCTCTTCTTTCCAAATTTTTCCCTTTAATGCTTCTTTTAGAGCCCTTTGCTGCTGGAGACCAGTTGCCTTAGTTTTCCTTCCTCTGTGGATGTTTTTACTTTACCTTCATTTCTGAAGGATATTTTTATGGTTATAGAATTGATACTTCTTTTCTTTTAGGATTTTAAAAAGCCATTCAATTTTTTTCTTTTTTGAGACAGAGCCTCAAGCTGTCACCCTGGGTAGAATGCTGTGACATCACAGCTCACAGCAACCTCCAACACCTGGCCGTGAGCAATTCTCTTGCCTCAGCCTCCCAAGTAGCTGGGACTACAGGTGCCGTCCACAGTGCCCGGCTATTTTTTGGTTGTAGTTGTCCTTGTTGTTTGGCAGGCCCACACTGGATTCAAACACACTTGTTCTGGTGTATATGGCTGGCACCTTAGCTGCTTGAGTCCTTCTTTTATTCTGCTAGGAAATTCTCCGTCATTGAAATTTATAAAACAATGTATGTAATGCATCTTTTTACCTGGGGACGTATCTATTTTAGTTATTTTTATTTCATTTTTTTTTTCATTTCAATAGACTTAGGGGGTACAAGTGGGTATTCGTTACTTGGATTCAATGTATAGTGGTGAAGGCAGGGATTTTAGTGTACCTATCACCTAAGTAGCCTTCACTGTACCTGATAGGTAATTTGTGACCCGCTCCCCCTCCTTCTGAGTCTCCAAAATCCATTACACCACTATACATAACCATGTTGAGCCCATTGGCTATCTCTCACTCACAGGTCAGTACTTGTGGTATTATTTGTGTATCCATTTATGAGTTACTTCACTTAGGATAATGTTCAGCAATTCAATCCAAGCTTCTATGAGAAGACATTACTTCCTTCTTTTTTCTGTGGCTGAATAATAGTCCATGGCTTTACACATACACACACACACACACACACATACATACACACATCCACACACATCATATTTTCTTTATCTACTCATCATTTGATGGGCACTTGATTCCAAATCTTTACAACTATGAATTGTTGCTGCAATGAACATTCTGGTGTAGGTGTTTTTATGAATTCATTTCCTTGGGGTAGTCCCCAGTGGTTGCAGGATCTAATTTTAGTTCTTTGAGTAATCTCTACACTGTTTTCCATAGACATTACACTAATTTATGTTCCAACGAACAGTGAACAAATACTCCCTTCTCACTCCATTCATGTCATCATCTACTGTCTTTTGACTTTTTAATAATGGCCATTCTGCCATTCTGCGAGGGCTCAGATGATGTCTCATGGTGACTTCCATTTGCATCTCCCTGGTGATCAGTTATGTTGAGCATTGTTTTATAAGTATGCTGGCCATTTGTATATTTTCTTTTGAAATATGTCCTTTCATGTATTTTGCCAACTCGTGGATTTTTTGTCCTAATACGTTGAGTTTTTTTGTAGTTTCTGGATATATACATGCAGGGCAGAATTTTTGATATGTTTCTGTGATATTCTGGATTTGCTACTTTGCTCAGTGATATTAGATAAGTTCATTGTCTAATAAATAAGCCATATATTTTGCCATTTCCATATTCTTAATAACCTATCTATATCAGTGTATGGTGAAAATCATGGAATGATAAATAAGCAGAGTCCCTTCTCCTTATTTCCCTGCACAAGTTGTTCTGAAATTGGAATTATTCATCCAGTCCGTTTTTTATTTTGTATTTGTTTTGCTTTTCTTTCTGTTACTACCCTTCCTTGGAGCACTTAGTTCACTCATAAGTGGCAATTAACCCAGGTACCCACAACAAGCAAACAAACCAAAACATAAAAATACTTGGTTGGGTACAAAGAATTCTTAAATTGAAATGAGCAATACATGTAACACAAGAACTGAAAGAATAAAAAGCTCCCTAACCAAGGTATATATCATATTATGAAATTTAAACACAGTAGGAAGAAAAACAGGCATTAACTGCATCAAAATGAAATAAAATTAAAGTTGAATCTAAGCAGATTACATAGGGATACTCAGTTAATAAACATTTATTAAGTTACTTACTGCCAATATATGCACATTTTGGCAATCATATTGCCCTCCAATTAATAATAATTAAATCCATACACGTGTGCAAATGAAATATTTGACCCTGAAATATTTATTTGACAGTGCAATTACAGAAGTGCTTGAGTACAAATTATTTTTAACTTATGCTTTAACTCAGCTAAATAATTAACAACATATGAGAACAAAATAAATTTATTTTCATATTCATGAGTATTTGAATATTTTTAATTTGGATCTACTTTATTCTTGGTGAGTTAATAAAGAATGTACTTTGTCAAAATATATCCTGAAAAAAAAAAGAATTTGTAGTATGTAGAAAATTTTGTATTGAACTCAAGAATGTCCTAAAGGAAAGGCCCAAAAGGAGAGCTATGCAGAAGTGGGAGCAGTCGTTATCAGAGCAGGACCATGGGCTCTGCCAAAAACCCACTCCGGATGTGTGAGGAACAAGATATTGTGTCCACCAGGTGAGCCAGTGGCCCCAGATAAAGAGAACCACGCCCTGCTCTGTCACAGGTAAAAACAGGCAGACTCCTTGGCCTGGACCTGCATTGCTGAAAAGTCTAGTTTCTCCTAATCTTCTGCTCTGTGGCAGAAGGCAACACAATGGCAAAAGACAGACCAAGCGAAATGTCCCAGAACCTCCTACCCAGTGACATCGAGTTATCTAAATCTGGCCGCTCCTGGCTGTCCTTCCTGCAGCTGAAGAGGACCCAGCCAGGCATCTCCCCAGGACTGGGGGGCAGATCGCATAGGCTACCTTTCTCTGAAATCAGCAGCAGAGATAGTAACAGAAAGCTACAGGTATCTAATAGCTGGAGAATGTACCAGGGAACACGTGTTCTACTCTGCAAACCCATTGAGGCAGGACAAGGCGGCCCTACAACGTGCCACCTTGGCCCTGGCGGTGCTGATGCTGTGGCGGATGGAAGAACCAGCTTACTGGAAGGGCCTGACACCTGGGTGGGAGACACTGGCCCTTACTCTCTCATCCTAGGGCTCTTCTGGCTAGGCCATTTCATAGATGGTGCCTTGCTGTCTCCTCCTCCTGCACTTCTGACTGGTCAACATCATTTCAGTTTCCAGGGCCTGAGTCTTCATTGGACAGCTGGCTGTAACTGACCGAAGACCCACGCCCTAAGAAGTTCCTGCTAAACAACCCCCTGGGACTATATAAACCCCTGAGCAGAGAGCTCAGACACAGACCTCAGCTGGACCTTGGAAAGGGAACAGGAGAGCTTGATCCTTTCCTGGGTCCTCTCTGCCTGGAGGTTTAGTTTTCCTTGTAGTTGTAATTTTTGTTCCCTGTAAATAAATCCTGACTTACCACTACTCCTGTGGTCCATTGATTCCTTCTTCGAATTGCCTGAGACCAAGAACCTGAAACTCCAGCATCACCGTCAACTATGTCCTCCCCAACCTAAGCACACCTGGTGGCCAAGGGAATCACGTCACCAGCCAGGCAGGTAAAACCACCACGGAAGCAACAGATGCAGCAGTAAAGCCCCAGGAACAAAGCAGGAGAGAACAGCCATGTTCAGGCTCAGAATGCTACATTTGAACTGTAGCCTACAAAGTATTCCAGAACCCATATACTATACCTAATCAGGGTAATTACCTCCTAAGACAGATGTGAGTAAGATCCAGATCTTCCTAATGTATTTTCTCAAATATTCTCAAAACCCACTTTTCTTAACAAGAACCATTAAATCACAAAGTGATTGAGAAAGGGAGGCCTACTGATACTAATACTGAGATGAGCCAAATGCTTTAAGTATCTGACAAATGTTTTAAATCAACCATTATCAATTTGAATCACCAAGCAAATTTCCTAACAACAAAAGAAAAAATAATCTTAAATCAAAATTGTATAAAGAAGAATTAAGTGGAAATTATAGAATTGAAATTGTAATAACAAATAAAAAGAAAGACTCCTTGAATGAACTTCATAGTGGAGATGCCAGAGTAGAGACTCAGTGAACGTGAGGACAGATGCCAATCTTAACAACCAAGAAGACAGAGACTGGGGGGAAAAAGGTACAGAGCCACAGGGTCCTGTGTGAATATAACAATAAATCCAGAATTCTGTGGGTCATGTCTTTCATGTCTTAGTCTGTCTGTAGAAAAAAAAGGAAGGCTAAAAAGTTATTGGTATAATTAAGGGATGAAAGTATTGCAAAATACACAAACCTATAGATTTATGAAACTGAGGAAAAAAACAGAACAAATTCAAAGAAATTTATGTCACACATGTCATAATTAAAGTTCCAGACAGGAAAGACAAAGATGAAATTTTGAGAACAACAATCGAATAATGGTCCCTTTTCTATAAGGAAAATAATTTTTATGACAATGGATTTCACATCAGAAAACAAAAATCAGAAGGAAGGGGGGAAAAGACCAGACAGACTGCAATGAGATCTTATTTAAATAATGCTTACAGGAACCGCTCTAAACAGAATGAAAATGATAACACAGTATTTGGAATTTCTAAAAGGAAAGAAGAAGAATGAAAATAGCAGGAAAAATTCTTTCTTCTTCATATGAATTTGTTAAATTAAATTTGATGTTTAAAGCAAAAGTTATAATGTATGATATAGCATCAAACACACAGAGTTAATAATTTTAAAAATTATATTTTAAAATTGGGAAGGATATAGGAAACTAAATGGAAGTCCGGTTTTAAGAGTAAAACATGTATAATGTAGTATGTGTCATCATACACATACATTGCAATACTGAGAGATAAGCAATATACTTGAAAACACTATAAATAAATCAAGACAGAATAGTAAAAATGCCTATGCAATCTAAAGGAAAGAAATAAATAAAAAGAACTCTTAAAAAATAAGAAAGCATCGTCTGATTAAAAAATGCATTAAAGACCTTGCCAGATACTTTACCAGTGAAAATACACAAATGGCAAATAAGCCTAGGAACAGATGCTTCACTTCAGATGCCATGGAGAAAAGCAAATTAAAACAACAATGAGATGCCACTATATATACATTAAAATGGAGAAAATCCAGGCCTTTTATACAACAAATGCTGGCAAGGATGTGTAGTGTGTAGCAACCGGAATATTTGTTCATTGCTGGGGAGAAGAAAAAATACTACAGTCACTTTTGAAGAGTTTGGAGATTTTCACAAAGCTAAACCTACCCCTGCCTTATCCAGCAATCATGCTCTTCGGCATTTAGCCAAAGGAGTTGAAAATATGTATCTTGCTCAAAAACCTGAATACAGACATTTATGGCAGATTTATTGATAATTGCCCAAAACTCTGAAACGTCCAAGATGTCCTTCAAGACATGAATGGATAAATGAACTATGGTGCATCCAGACACTGGAATATTATTTAGCAATAAACAGAAATGAGCTATTCGGCCATGAAGTAACAGAGAAAACTTAAGTGAACACTATTGAATCACAGAAGCCAGGATGAAAAAGCTACGTACTCTATTATTCCAACTTTATGGCATTCTGAAAAGTCAAAGCAAAGGAGATAATAAAAAGAGCAGAGGGTGCCGGGGGGTGGGAGGGAAGAAGAGGTGAGTGCCTGGAGCGTAAACGATTTTTAGGTTAATAAAAAATAAAAAAAAGCACATGATACTATAGTGGCAGATACATGCCGTTATACCTTTGTCCAACCCACTGTTGGTGGGTTTGATTTGGAGAAATGTTGCCACCAAGAGGGAATCAAGTGTAAACTGATTTGGGGGTGATTATCATGTGTCAGTGCAAGTTTGCTAATTGTGACAAATGTACCACTTAGACAGGAATTGTCGATATGGGGTTGCTATGCATATGTCGGGGCAGGACATATATGGAAAATCTCTGAACCTTCCCCTTGGTTTTGCTTAAAAATGCTTTAAAAAATAGTTTTAAACTAAGAAATAAAGCAAAAAGAATCTGAGGAAACCAACAGAAGACAAATGATAAAATGACAAAATTGAGATTTAAAGACCCCAATATGGAACATTAGAGAAATTGGAATATGGGCAAAATACAGGAAAAGTTGTTTCCTTCACCAAAGCAGATGTACAAATGGCAAATAAGCATAAGGAAAGATGTTTCCCATAATCAGCTATTAGGTCAACCCAAATTAAAGCCTGGTAAATTTGGAAGATAGAACAGATACTCCAACTATTTGGCAGTCTCTTGTGAAACTAAAAATTTACCTCCAATGAGATTCAAAAATTTTAGTTTCGGTCTTGGGTATTTATCTCAGAAAAATAAAAATTATAGGCACAAAAAAATTACATGTAAAAAGGCAATGCAGGCTCGGCGCCTGTGGCTCAATGGGCTAAGGCGCCAGCCAAGTACACCTGAGCTGGCGGGTTCGAATCCAGCCAGGACCCGCCCAACAACAATGCCGGCTGCAACCAAAAAAAAAAAAAAAAAAAAAAAAATGGCCAGGCATTGTGGCAGGCGCCTGTAGTCCCAGCTACTGGGGAGGTGGAGGCAAGAGACTCGCTTGAGCCCAGGAATTGGAGGTTGCTGTGAGCTGTGATGCCACAGCACTCTATCCAGGGTGACAGCTTGAGGCTCTGTCTCAAAAAAAAAAAAAA
>CAUYRH010055637.1:0-45987 GCA_963574655.1 Perodicticus potto
AGTACAAGCAAGACACTCAAGATAGGTATAATAGTACTACTCACACAAAAACTTAAATTTCACCTCAAAAAAAAAATCACAAGACAACAGAGAAAGCAATTTCACTGTTATAAAATAAGATATTTCATGCAAAGTATTAACTCTGCCCCCCCAAAGCCCGACCTCCCAACAAACAAACAACTATCTGGGAATACCGCTATGCTAACATATTAACCAGAGTATAATCATTCATAGGAAAACAGTTAATTAAGCAATGAATTAAATTAAATAACAAAGTTCAAACTATCATAAACTCATAGACCACAATGATTTTACAATCATTGGAGAGAATATCTTTCTACCTTCAGGGGCCTCACCAACTCTTCCAATTGTCTACTTTCCTAAAGATGACCTTTGAAATGAAATCCATCTGCAGATTGCCAGTCCTTGCCTCTTGAACACATGACCCTCATTCACCTGTGTGAAACATTTCCAAGAGAATTATAAGTTTATCCCAATTTCCCACCCACTAGCTGTCACCCAAGAAGGCATGTGGACACCAGTGATATAATTGCTATTATGAAGAGATCCTTAAAGCTAATCTTATGTCCATTTATAAATTCCTGTATGTTAACTTTTATTAATAACAAATTTGGGGTGCATTTTTTATTCATTCATTCACTCCCTTCTCAACTCCTTTGACACTCTTGTATTAAGAAGACTCATCCCATAAGTGAGAAGTTGCTTGCTTCTTAATATACTATTTTCTCTTCTTCCTTCTACTGAGCTTAAGAACCTTGGCTTTATTTTCCTGGCTCTACCCCTTGGAATATTTGATAGATATTGTCATTTCCCTCACTCGAATTTCCCCACTTCCTAAAAATCCTGGCAAGAGCTCATTTAGTACTTGTCATTCTTATTTTTTTAAGTATGATTCTTCCCTGTCCAATACCTTCCCCTCACCAGATCTATACCCTCAGGACCAAAACTAATCACCAGTGTGAGGGGGTGGGCAGATACCCAGAGCACCCAGGTGACCCAAGGAAGCAGCATTTGAATACAACAGATGTCACAAGGCAACTGATAATTTCATTCTACCGAATGAACATTCAAATCTCAGGAGTGAAAAGAACTTGAAAGTTCATCAGTCTCTGCCTCTGATTACACAAAAATATTAGCCATTAAGGAAAGATTAGCATTCCATGGCGGCGTCCTCGGAGATCTCTGAGGTGGATTCCACCACCTCCCTTTCTAATGCATTCCAGAGTCTCATCACACTCAGAGAGATTTTCTTCCTGCTGAACCTAAATCCTGCTGGAAGCAATTTAAACAGTTCCCCTTTGGCCTGTCTTTGTGTGGAAAAAAGAAGAAAGCTCTTTGGCACTGCCCTAGCAGGGTCCCTTCGCAGATTCCTTGGCATTGCCAGACACTTCATCTACTGATTAAAACGAGAGCAATGTGGGGACTGGGAGAGCAGGGGATGGAGAGAGAGGTCACAGAGCCGCGCTGGCCTTGCCCCCTCTGGGAGACATTTGAGAAGCAGCACCCAGGGCTCTGGGCCCTGGGCATAACACAGCTTTCCTTTCTCATTTTTCTCAGTTAAGTCTTGTTCCCCTTTCTCCGCCATGTGACCTACTTTCATCTCAAGCAACGTTCTCTCCTCGAAGAGGGTAGATAAGATGTAGCCCTACCCAGGGTGAATCGGCTGAGCTGCGCAGCTACTGCGACCTTTTCCTTCGTCTCCTGGTGACATGAAGGAAGGAATAAAGACGATCAGGTTTTCTGCTGGCCAAACCTGCTTTTCTTTCCTGGCAAAAGGACACTAAGAGACAAAATATATTCTTCCACCCGAGACAGTAAATAAAAGAAAGAATGCTGTGGGTGTACAGGACGCTTGGAACATTTCAGTTCTGTAATTGTGCCTTCTGACCTAAGAGCCACCACAAAAGATCAGTCTTTGGAAACCGAGGGGGTTTGTGGTCCTATTTCAGGGCTTGCTGGCCAGCAAGGATTCTGTTTCCATTTTTTCCTATTAGTCTTCAAGTTCTAGATTGAGGGCCTCAAGATCCTGGGGCATCTGACCAGAGGCAGCTGCCAACATTTTCTCGTGATGAGCACTAAAATGTGTATTGGCTGAGCTCATTCATTTGCAAGGTGTTTATAAAGTTCCTTGATCCTTTTCTCCACTTGGTTTGCTTCCTGGACCCCGTGGTTTATGGGCCACAATGTGCAACTGGGAGCAAAGAGAAAGGGTAAACACTACACTTCTCTTCCCTGGGAGATTCTCTTGTGTAATTTTATTTTCAGAATTCTCTTGGTCTCCTCACTTCCTTTTCCTTTTCCTATTTTTTTTTCCTCTCCCCTCTGGTGTCTCTGTTTACACAGTTTAAAGATTGGGAACATTTTGGTAGTTTTCCAGTTGCTTATGCACAAGTGTAATTGAGTCATTTATTTTTAGTGATGTCAAGACTTTGAGAATAGAAAGAAAAGGAACATTACACACTGACTAACTAAAATGTAAGATGGTCCTCATTTGGAGGATGATGATACAGTGGATGTGATTGTTTTCAAATTGGAGGCTTTTCACTCCTCATTTCAGACCCAGATTTGGAACATAATTTTGTTTTATTTTAGGCTCGTGGGGTCTTCAGTCTTGAGTAAAATTATTCCAAGTCTGACCAGGGTCAACAGCTGACTGGCAGCTCCAAATTTTCTTCCCCTTTAAGGTAGAGCCCTACTTGGATTAGTTCCTGGATGGAAAAGATGAGGCTTAAATTAAAGACCTGTGAGATATCCTGAGATCCTGGTAGGAAAAGGTCATTGGAACATCATTTGTCACTTAAAACAAAACAATTCAATAGGTACAATAACCTATGTATTCGATGACCTGCACATTCCAAATACATTGAGTTACCTCTTTTCCTATATACCCACATTTGGGGGGGTATAAATCAAACCTGGAATACAAGAAATATCCTTTGTTCTCTCTAAAACTGTCACTCACAAAGTGCTAATAATATTGACTCAGGTTTTCTTTACATTCTTTTGATTCCCCCTCCAAATCTGCCAATAAGATATAAGACAACTATTAAATCATGGCATAATATAACACAGGATATTTGAAAATTAAAATCTAATTGATAAAACTGGTTAATTTTAATTGAGGGCATTTGATGCTCCAGGTGCTATTCTAAGTGTTGTATATATATATCATGGATACAGCATCAGCATCCTAATTGTGGATAAAGAAAGAGATTAAACAAAGATGCTGGGTGATCTACCCAAGCATACATTGCTATTATGCTATGAACCCAGAGAGTCTCAAATGTCTTAATTTGTAATCATTGCACTATGTGCCTCTTATAACAATGAAAAAGAAACCAACAAATCAATGAAATGTATGCAAGATAGGTGGCAAAGAGGTATTATTCTTATATATAAGGAAATTCTGGAAAACAATAAAAAGAAAAAAGCCAGGTGACTCAATAAAGGATAGACAATTCATGAACAGAAACTGTCAAATGGGTAATAAACTTTTAAATTATTAAACTATGTGGAAACATTTTTAAACACAAATTAAATAATATGTTCTTTTTCTCTACTCTGCCAATTAGATTATAAGAGAAAATGCTACTCAGTTTTGAGAATGGTGTAAGGGAACAGCCCCTTTCTGCCACTGCTGTTGTGGAGGGTAGATTGTTGCAACATTTGTGGAAAGCAAACTTTCAGTATGTAATGAAAGCCTTTAAAATAAGTTTAGTAACTTCACTCCTGGATATTTATTCTAAGTAAGTAGTCAAAAGTGAGCATTAATGTTCAGGTATATAAAGATCTTATCCTTAGCATAACTTAAAATAATGAAAAAAATAATTTTTTAAAGAAAACTTTGGGGAAAATAAAAAATAAATAAATAATGGTACAAATCTATTATACAGGGTGTCCCTAAAGTCACCATACATGAATACAATGAGAAATTATAGCTAAATGTATCTTTATTTACAAAATATTAACAAAATATTCTCTCTGTGTTGGCCGGCACTTTGTAAAATTTTGTAATGACTATTTTGTAAGTAAAGGTACATTTAGCTACAATTTCCCATTTTCCTCATGTCTGATGACATTAGGGTCAACTTTTGGGACACTCTGTAGAATGCCAAACCATTACGCCCAAAATTTATGTTGTTAAAGAAAATTAACAGAAATGAAAAATTTTCATAATATATTATTAAATTAAAATGAAAACAGTATGTAAAATTGGGTACTAAAATTATGAAAAATTTACGCATGTGTAAAAGAAACACTTGGAGGCCATAATGTAATCAAGTATTATTTCCAATAATAAAACAACTAGTGAGGCTTGGTACCTGTAGCACAGTGGCTATGGTGCCAGCCACATGCACTGAGGCTGGCGGGGTTGAACCCAGCCTTGGCCAGCTAAACAACAGTGACAACTGCAACAAAAACATAGCCATGGGTTGTGGGAGGTGCCTGTAGTCCCAGCTACTCGGGAGGCTGAGACAAGATAATCGCTTAAGCCCAAGAGTTTACGGTTGCTGTGAGCTGGTGATGCCACCACACTCTACCAAGGGCATTATAATGAGACTCTGTCTCAATAAAAAAAAAAAAAGAGGGCAGCACCTGTGGCTCAAAGGAGTGGGGTGCTGGCCCCATATACCAAAGGTGGTAGGTTCAACCCCAGCCCCAGCCAAAAACTGCAAAAAAAAAAAAAAAAAAGACAAACAACATCACAACATCTAGTCAATCTCACTTTCTTCTGGGCACCCTTCAATGAAAATGCGTTACCTTATAGTAAAAAATATTTTTGAAAAGAAATATCAGAGTAAATATAGGAAAGGTAGATATCCAGACATTTTTTTTTTTAAGACATAGCCTCAAGCTGTTGCCCTGGGTACAGTGCTGTGGCATCACAGCTCACAGCAACCTCCAACTCCTGGGCTCAAGCGATTCTCCTGCTTCCCAAGTAGCTAGGACTACAGGCACCTGTTATAACACCCAGCTATTTTTTGGTTGCAGCCGCCATTGTTGTTTGGCAGGCCCAGGCTGGATTCAAATCCGCCAGCTCAGATGTATGCGGCTGGCACCTTAGCCGCTTGAGCCACAGGTGCCCAGCCTAGACATCTTTAATGAATAAGCCTTTGCAAATTACATTTGAGCACTGACTTTAACTCTGAGAGTCCTGGCAGATACAATCAAAAGGGTAATAAACTGGATATGTCACTTTTTTTTCATAGAAAGAAACAAGTTCATCTTTCAAAAACACTTTTTTCCCCAAGATTAAATTAAAAGTGCATCTTATTGACTACGTCGTATAAAGGACATTGGGTGACATGTTGGGCAATGCCTTCATTTTGCTTCTGTGAAAGACACAAAAACTATGTTCAAATTCCCAAGCTTTATCATAGTCATCCAAAAACTTAAACATGGAGGAAATAAGAATAAATAGAACTCAGCAAAGATATTATTACAGCAAAGTAAGGTAATTTTAGTAAACAAATTTTTTTACTGGAATATCTAACCTCCTAATCTAGGGATAGAGCTTAGAGAACTCTGAGTTGAAAATGCCGTGTTTTCTCTCCAAAATCATTTAGAGCAGACTATGTTAATGCAATAAACAACATTGTAGGCAAACAAACAACTCCAAGTTTAATAGGATGAAAATTATAGTATTCTGGGCCTCCAATAATTCTCTACTACAGTAAAAAATGTTTCTCCATACCATAGAGTTAGTCTCAGATTAAAGTGAAGAAGGTATGATTTAAAGGGATTTGTGCCAATTCTTCTCTCTGTAATAGTATTTCCTCTATAAGTCTTGCTACAAAGATAGAAAAATCAATGGATGATAACATTTTCAAACTAGAAAAGTCCTAGGGTTTCTGTCATACAAAGGCAATTAACTTTTGGGGAGCCATGAACATTTTTGGAATTCTCATGAAAGCTTTAGAATCTCGCCCGAGATATACGCATACTTGCACCAAATTTGAAGAAGTTCAAGACATCCCTCATATTCATCCATAATTTCCTAGGATAAGAGTACTCAAATTAGTTCAACCTTGTTTTCCTGAGAAAACGTTAGAGCAAGATGCATCATTCTGCCTAATTTAATAATATTTCCTGCTTTCACAAAATTAGTCCCTCCACACAAAAGAAGTAACTCTTCCAAGATTATAAAGCAAATTAAATAGGAGATCCAGAGTAAGAGTCTGGTCCTCAAGCTCTCAGAACAGACTTCTTTCCCCCACATCTTTTGTTCTTTTGTTTTGTTTAGATTTTAAAACCTCCTCAGTTTCCCATAATCCTGGTTAGAAAGATCATGTCAATACCACACTTACTTACACAATACAACACTGAGAAAATATTTGGAATAGGCTAAAAGGGATATGCTGAGTCACCAACATCATAGCTTTTCAATGGACCAGAGTTCATGTCAGCATGATATTGTTTGGCCAGTTCTTCTTTAATTAATCTTGGGCTACCTTCTGATTATGGTCAGAACATCTGAAAGTCTAGATCAGCGATTCTCAACCTGTGGGTCGTGACCCACATAAACTGTATTAAAGAGTCGCAGCATTAGGAAGGTTGAAAACCACTGGTCTAGAGCAATGTCTTTCTCTGGTTTGGGAACCAATAGACAATCAAAGCTCTCTAGCAATCCCAGTAATCAGAGGGATGATATCCCTGAAAACAGGAGGCATGAGGCATAAAGATCAACAATAAAAGCCATGCAATGTATTTTCATGATAGTAAGTAATCATTATTTTCTTTATTTGCGAAAAGGAATCCATGACTCATGAACAAAAGAAAATTGTAGGATGCTGTGGTGTCTGCAAACATAGACAGAAAATTTAGACCTTTCTGGTGATTTAACCAAACAGCGAGATTGAACATTGCCCTCAGTCATCTGTCGGTTACACTCATGCACTGTGTTGGTCTAGAATGTCCCCCCTTAAGTGTCCTTATTGGCATCTGACTCATCTTCCTAAGTCCATCTCTCCCTACCCAGAGAGTCCTCCCCAGTCATCCCAGTTCAGGTTCTTCTTTTTCTGAGCGTCCCTACACCCTTTCTACGTAGGACGTAATTCAGCAACACTTATTTACACACTGCTTAACAAATCTTACTAACTGCTTCATGAATCTTGTTTTTGTAACCAGAATATAAGGTCTTCAAAGGCCAGAATCATGTTTCCCAAGCTGCTTCATACAGAGCACACTGTAAGTATTCAAAAATTGTTTGTTGATTGACCAATTAAAATGAGAAAATTGCCACCATCCCGCATGAATCCAGTTCAGCAGCATTCTCTTCAGAAATTAAGCTTTCCTACCTGAAGAACTTCTAGAGATGATTCAAGATCTAGCTCAAAATGCCACCTCCCCTGTGACAGCCCCACTAACACAAATGTTCTGGGAATTCCCGGTCATACCAAATAGCATGACATGTTTATGAAGAGGACACCTGCAAAGATCTTAGAAGACAGGTCCCCCTTCTCCTGAAAGGATTGTTTTAATTCAAAAGTGCATTTCAAATGGAACAATTATCCTATGACCATCTTTACTTGAGATATAAGCAAGACTGTGGAAATTTCCAGAGTAATAAGTTGAGAACTTTAAACATCATTTTAGTTAAATTATTGCCAACCTATATAAATGGAATCCATACAGCCATTCAAAACAAGATGGAAATTTATAGAATAGTGTCTAAAATACAATGTTATATGAGAATAAAAACAAGTAGCACATAAATAATACTGATAACATGAGTCCATTGTCATAAAAATGTTTGCATCGATGCAGATAATGCCTGCATTTCTATGGGTTATATATGTGTGGAAAATAGATGGATGCATCCACAGAAAACACTGTCAACCCTGGTTCTGTCTGGGAGTGGGAATTGGAGCCTGGGAAGAGGAAGAGAACTAGAAATTTAACATTTTGCTTCAGGCAATTTTGGCCCTGTTTTGTAGATTTTGCAGTAAGTATTATTTTTATTACTTATGGCATTTTAGAGTCAATGTTTTTGATTTTCCAAAAAGCCACCAGTCCAAGACTTCAACATTGTGACCTCCCCTGCCTGTCACTGCTCCCACTCTGGGCCGCACATTACCCGTGTGATGGGCGCCTCTCCTCCACCCACTTTGGCCATTGCTTTCCCCTCACACTGGAATGACCATCCCTCTCTCATTTCTCTGTAAATCCATACTTGTCCTTCAAAAGCTAATAAAAATCCTACCTCCTCCGCGATATTCCCTGGATGAATTAATTGCTTGCACTTCTCTGTGCCTGTAGCACTTTCCACAGATCTCTGCTAGAACAGAGATGTATATATGTATGAAACTATATATAAAAAAATTACATCTGTCTTCCCCACTACAGTGAGCTTCAGGCCAGAATCTGTCTGTATTTTGTTCATTTTTGGCACCATCTTTAACACCTCACATGGTGCCTGGGACACAGTGAATACTTACCAAGTGTTTAATGAACTCAAAAACTGCAAATCTGATCCTGAGATCCTTTCTCTGCAAACCCTGGGTGCTCCAAATATCCAGCCAAGTTCTAAGCAACAACCTGGTTCCTGGTATTCTCAGTTAAATGTCGTCTTTGCCACATAGCCAGAAGACAAAACTCCCATTTGCATCCTGTATGTTAGCTCCAGATAATTTGATGTCACAGCCAACTATACTTCCCTTTTGATTGGATTAAGAAAAGAGAATCAAAATACAAGTACTTATAGAAAACATCATAGGATCCTAGGCAGCTTTTCAGGAAGGGCTTCTTGGATCAACTTGACTAGTTTCCATTACATCCATGTTGATGTTCAACAACTGATCTGATTTGAATGACTTCTGTCTTGTCAATTACACGTTGCTTCTGAGAGATTTCATGTCCACTAATTTCCACTAGTGTTTACCAACTAGAAAAATGAATTCTAGGAGTCACACCACCAACATAAAATAAACTGAAATAATACTGGTAACTACAACACTATAGAGAGTGCACTATATACTTTATTATTAGTATATTTAATTCTAATAACAGCTTCAAGAGGTAGAAATTTTTTACCCGATCCTATAAAACAAAACACTGAGGACCAGGGCAGCGCCTGTGGCTCAGCGAGTAGGGCACTGGCCCCATATACCAAGGGTGGCGGGTTCAAACCCGGCCCTGGTCAAACTGAAATAAATAAATAAATAAATAAATAAATAAATAATTAAAAAAAGAAAAAAAACACTGAGGGCCAGAGAAATTAGGCAATTTGTCTGCGATCACACAGCTACTAAGTGGCCGGGTTTTGATGAGACTTCTCCCCTCATCTTCTGCCATTAAGCCATGTCCATATGTTATGGTTTTAAACCATGTGCCTCCACCTAAAAGATGTGTATATGTCTGATTTCAAATCAGAGACCTTTCATAGTCGTGGAAAGACCAAAAATGGAAGATTTATTTCTATTATGACAGTCACAGATTTTCTTCCTTTTTCCATCTGCTATCAATACGTATGTTTCTCTATTCATTAAACATTCAACAAGCACCTACTATGTATCAGATGTCATGGCAAGCACTTAGAGTGAATTCCAAGAGATAAGTGTTTCCATGTCCCCATCACACATGCACATTGACTTTTAGTGATTAGAACTCATTAAAAGGTATGACTACTTTTATCTCAGAGCAATTTTTCCTATAAAAAGAATAATTGCTATGGATGTGTTAATATTTATAATAGCCTCATTTATTGAGGACTTACTATATTCTGCACATTGTTCTAAGAGCTTTATGTGTATTAATTCAATACTCACCATGACTTCATGAGTTTGATGACTTTATAATCCCATTTTATATAGGAGACAGAAGTACAGAGAAGTATAATACTGTAGGTCTGACAGCTAAGAAATGGCAAAGCCAGGATTAAAACCCAGGCTGTCTGAATCCAGAGCTCTTCAACACATTTTACAATCTCTGTACTTAATACGTTGAACACTTACCCTGGGGTCACTGGGATGAATATGTCATCATTCTCGTCCTCTTATTTGTACCAGATGAATAAGTAGGTAGAACAATACCAAGCAGTAGGTGGGATGGTAGAGCTGTGTGTGGGAGATGTAGGAGAATGGAGACAGGATCCTGAGGATATTTGCAATAACCCATCTGCTACCCTCACACGGACACAGTCCAAGCATCTGATTTAGGTCCCAGGATTCATTTAGTACTCAGAGAGCCCAGTAGAAGATAAAAGAGGGAGAAACAAAGAAAAAAGATTAAGAAAATGGGAAAAGAAGAAGAAAAAGATTGAAAAAGAAGACAGATGAGAACATGCTTGCCCAATCATAGGCTTTGCCCCTGTGAGACATTCCTGTCCCTCTGAAGTGCACAAATGCTTGGAAGGCAATGTGCAAATCTCGTCCTGAATGTTTTGCTATTCTCTCTCCTCCATGGCTGAAAAAGAAAAAGAAGAGTTCTCCATTCTTGTGACACTTTACTAAGAAGAATGTTATTTCAACTCCATCTAGATAAATGTAAAAGATGTGAAGTCTCCATCTTTTTAATGGCTGAATAATATTCCATGGTATACACAGTTTGTTGATCCATTCATGGTTGATGGAAATAAATATCCAATGTATTCCATACTAATATGAAATCAATATATAAACAATTACACGTTCCTAAGAACAATAAAACACTGTTATAGTACAGTTTGGGGATAGAGGGAAGTGGGAGGGGAGGGGAGCACGTTTGGCAGAAGGAGGGAGGGCATGAGGCGGGACCTCACCTAATGTGCACATTGCAAGGGTGTATAACACGCCCCCTGAGGGAGGGGCTCTTCTGCAAATGGAACTTTATGCTGGAAGTGAGAACAATGTAACCTAAAAACTGTACCCTCATATTAATTTGATTTAATTTTTAAAAATTTTTTTTAAAAAAAAGGTCTCCTCTCTTCACGCCCCTTAGATATCCTGCTCAGTGATATGATAACCAGGGATCCAAGCATGGAAAATGAACAGGTCCCCAATACTCCAATATGTGGCTGCAGCCCAATAAATTATATAAATTATTTTTCAGTCTCTCACATGGGACTTGCAGGTTGATTTTATTTTTCTGCAATTAGAAATGATGCTGGGTTGAACAGTTTTACACTTGCATTTTTGTATACCTTTTGACCATTTCCTAGAAAAGATCCCAGAACAAAATTACAAATTCAAAGGGTATATCCTTTTTTTAAACTCTTAATCCATATGGCAAAAACACTTCCCCAAAAGTAGTGACAAATTATATCCCACTGAGTATATTTGGGAATGCTTACCCAATCACACTTTCTCTAGCATTACTATACTTTTTAAATCTTCATTATTTTGGGAAAAAATGTAAGTTAATCTTTTAATTTTATCTTTTGCATTGTTGGTGAGGTTGAGTAGGTTTGATAGATTATTAATCAACTGTAGGAATTAAAGCAATGCATATAAAACTTGAGGGTGCTCAATAAAGGGATTTTTTAGCAATGAGTTTGAACATGATTTCATCTTTTGTTGGCTATGTATATTTTTTCTTAGAATTTTAAATTCACCTATTTCTCCCATTTTCCTATTAGAGTTCAGTGGTTTCTTTTCAGTATGCTTCATGAGCTTTTGGTAGATTAAGCACACTAAGCCTTTGTTCTGAAGAAATGTTCATATTTTGAAGGATTGTTGTCACAGAGCAAAGCTTTATGAAGCCATTAGGCTTTACAAATACGAAGGTTTTTTGTTTGTTTCACTTAAAAAGAAACAGAGGCTTAAAATTTGGTATGTGTTTTTTCTCTTTTCAGGTAAAATTTGTATGCAGTGAAATACATAAGTCTTAAGTTTACCATTTGATAAATTTGACAAACATACGCACCTACATTATGTAAATTCTTATTAAAAATGCAAAAAAATGAATGTAAAATATTATTATCACTCCAGAAAATTTCTTCATGCCCTTTTCCAGCTAATTCTGTCCTTACCCCTACCCCAAAAGGAAATCGTTGTGGTTTACAAAATCATATAAATGGACTCATACAGTAAGTTATTTTTTTAGTCCGGTTTCTTTCACTTAGCATAACGCTTTTGCAACACGTGTGTTAATAGTTTCATAGACATGTAGCAAGATGAGTAGTTGTTGAATAGTATTGCACTGTATGAAGATGCCCTAGTTTATGTATCTGTCACCTGTTAGTTGTTATTTGAGCTAACTGAAAACAGTTCTTTACTACTATGAATAGAGCTTCTGTAACATTTTCCTATAAGTATTTTTGTGAATGTTTTATTTCCTCTTGGATTTTTATACCTGGGATGGAATTACCGAGTCACAGGTTAGGTGTCTATGCTGTTTCATAAATAACTGCAAGATCCTTTTCCAAAGTGGCTGTACCCACTTTTTTTTTAATAGTATAGAAAAATATTCACAACATATTATTAAGTCAAATTTGTATAATTTGTACAATTACAAATTTGTACAATTTGTAATAAAACTGTATCTGTAGAATAACTCCATTTTTTACTATATGTATGAATACAGAAAAAGTTGTTAAGACAAATCCTTCCAAGCGTTAATAATCGCTGCATAAGGTGTTGCAAATAATTTTTACTTTTTTCTTCATATTTTTCTAATGTATTCTTTGAGACAACATAAATTTGTTTTTTATAAAAATCAGGAAACAGAAATATCAGTAGACTAATCAAAATATGCTCTACTATTCAAAAAGGCCCAGAGATATAAAGAATGAATCATGAACCCAGCTGCCCAGGAGAGAAACAAAAAAAATCTATTTGCAGTACCTGAAGAAGCAAGAAGTTATATGGTAAGGTCCACCCACAACTCACAAAACTATTCATTTGTACAGGTCATTTCTTGAATGTTTGAGTTTGTGGTTAGACAGAAGGACTTCTCTTCTTCTGCTCTCATTTATTCTCTGTGTTTATATTGTTTTCCAGAACTTTCTGCCTAGATGATAAGCCTTCTGTCTTCTTCCTCTGAGACAAGAGAGTAATAGATGTTCACTCTGTTTGGGAACTACGGGACCCCCTGGGGAAAGTGCATGTCTCATTGTGATGGCATCGAAAACAGAACCCTATCAGAGAGAAATTTAAGACACAATGGAGCTCACATTGCCGGCTTCAGAAGCAATATCCTTTAGGAATGACTTGGAATGAAACATTGTTTAATTGCTAGACCACAAAGGTGTTCAACCTGCCCACCTGTCTCTATGGGAGCAGGAACGGAGACAATGAAACCACTTGTCTCCTATAGCATACCATAACAGGTAAATAGATGCTTTTGAGGAGTCTAACCAGAGCATGATGTTCAGGAACATGCTGGGATTCTGCTACTTCTCTTACCTCTTACCTCCCCTTCCAACTGTAATGCTGTAAACTCTGAAAGTTGTTAAACAGAAAAAATACGGTAATGTGAATGTAGACTCTGAAGCCAGAATCCTACTTTTGCATCTTACTAACAATGATGTCCCAGGACAAATCATTCGAACTCTCTGTGGCTTAGTTTCTTCACCTGTAAAATAGGAATCAAAATTCTGATGACTTCATACAAACACTGTGGAGATGGAAGCATCTTTAAAATTCATGTAACTGGGTGAAGTCTTGCTTACGTCCATGCCTAGTACATAACACTATCAACCAAGATGAGCTATTATTATTGTATTTCTTTAGTACATGTAATTCTTTAATGTATTTTCACAGCAGTGTGGTTCTTCAAGGTGATTGAATTAATGAAAAATGTGAATTATAAAATACTTTTAAACTCATTATGTCCCTTTCAAAAAGATATAGGGATTTACACTAAAACAATTAGAGTAAATTAAAGTAACTAAAAAATATTAGTGTTAAAATTTTCACACAAAGACCTAAGTCAAAAAAATGGATAAGTTAACGATATGCTTTTAAATAAATGTATTCTTTAATAAGCATCTTCTATTAAACAGTGTGAGTATTCTATCACATCCCACTATTTGCTTGGCTAGAGAACAATCACTTTCCCTACAAAAAGCAATTTCAGAGTAAAAGAGCATAGAAAAACATCTTTAAGATAATTGATGCTAATCTTGCTTCTACCCAGGAAACCTCATACCTCCCAACATTTGGTGTCACTGAAAAATTCAGTGAAGGAAATTTATATTCTTACTTCAGTCTAGTCCATATTTAGAAAGTAGTACCTTAGATTGGGCTGAACTCTTCTTAAAATGTCCATTCTATGCCACTGCTCTGAGGTATATTGAATAATTATCATTCTTTTCTATGATAGCAATAAGAATTTGAATACAGCTATTATATCCCTCCATGAAATCTTCTCCAAGTGTAGCTCCTCACCACTTTTAATTATTTTTTTATTAGCATGACTTTAGATCCAGTATCTACGTTGGTCCTTTGCTTCCAGACTTCCTTCCTCTTGTTTGACATTTTTCCTCTTATATTGAGATTTCCAAAACTGATCATGAAACTTTAGTTAGAATAGTTTAGTAAACTATTTTGCTTTAGTTATTTAGCAGAATAGTTAGTAAAATATTGCCTTGCTTGTTCTCGATCTAAGATTAATCTTGACGTTTTCGTAGTCATGTGACACTCTTGATTTGTACAAAGTTTATCTTTTTAGAGGGACAAGGGATTCAGAGTTCCAGAGAAACAGAACCAATAGAGTGTGTGTGTGTGTGTGTGTGTGTGTGGAGAGAGGGAGAGAGACATATTACAAGGAATTGATTTATGCAGTTATGGAGATTGAGAAGTCCAGACCCCAAATTGCCAGTGGCGTAGTTCTAATCTGATTCTGAAGACCAAAAGAACAGATCATGTAAATTTTTTTTTTTTTTTTTTTTTAGAGACAGAGTCTCACTTTGTCACCCTCCATAGAGTGCTGCCATGTCACAGCTCACAGCAACCTCCAACTCTTGGGCATAGGCAATTCTCTTGCCTCAGCCTCCCAAGTAGCTGGGACTACAGGCACCCGCTACAACACCTAGCTATTTTTTGTTGCACCTGGCTATTTTTTAGCCAGGGTCGGGTTTGAACCCACCACCCTCGGTATATGAGGCTGGCGCCCTACTCACTGAACCACAAGCGCCTCCCAAGATTGTGTAAATTTTAATCCAAATCTAAGTCAGAAAACTAGGAAAGCCACTGGTATAAGTTCCAGTATGGGCTAAATCTGAGGCAGGAGAAGAATGATGTACCAGCTTGAAGACAGTCAAGTAGAGAGAGGAAATTCTTTCTTACTCACCCTTTTATTCGATTCAGGCCTTCAACAGGTTGGGTTAGGCTCCCCCATATCTCAAATGTTAATCTCATCCAGAAACACCTAGAAATGTTGAGCTAAATATCTTGCCTGAAGTCAAGTTGATAAAATGAGCAATCAGAGTGTGCCATCCAGCTATGTATTTCATGCCTTCACTTCTGTACACCTACCCCTGTTGTATGTCTTTTAATGTTTCACCAAAGTTTTAGATTTGGGGGATATGAGATATTGATTTCCCTATCATCATATGAGACAACACCACCAAACTGCCATGTATAATATCACCCAACAAGTCTCCTAATATAAAATATTAAACTGGAAACTGCCAAGAAAAGCATCATCTAGAATGCTAGATTTCCTTCCATCCACTGGTCGCTCCGTTCTGGGTGTGGTTATTCACTAGTATGACATTGTAGCGTTCATTGTCATTATCTTCCTCACACCCTAAGGGTCTGGAATAAAATTGTGTCATTTTTTTCTTCCACCTGCAAGACTCTATAGTCTTTAATCAAGTACAGACATATTAGAAAAACTGAAATTCAGATATATTGCCTCTATAGCATTTCTCTCATTGACCAGTTTTGCAACCTTATTGAAAAAGAGGTTAGCGCAGGTGACCAGTGCTCAGTGGACCCATTCTGGCCCCTAAAATTCATAACCCATTTCTTTAATGATCTTTCTGAGACATTTGCCCAGAAACAAACATGTAAGCTTATAATTAGTAAAATTTGGCCTCTTTTCTGTAAATACATGTGTATTTCCTAATCATAAGTAAATTAATTAATTCATAATTTTATCTTCTCATGGTTAAATCATACAGTATATTTACAGCCTTATTATTGATCAGAAAATACAACTCCTCTTATCCTTGGTAAATTAACTTCTCTGTTCATACTTCTAGATTTGAAACTTCTTAGATATTAAATCAATCATCTAATATATTTGACATCACTCATAATTTGGGAATAAAATGGGGAGTGGAAGTAAAAATGCCTCACTTATTTAAGGGCAAAGGACTGAACTAAATAGTCTTGATTTTCTTTCTGGGCAGGCTCTATAGTTCAGGTGGCTTTATTTTAGATGAGGTTAAAACACTTGTCTGAGGATATTTTAAATTTGCTCTTTCTACTCTGTAATCTTACTATAATAAACTTAAACTTCATTACTTATACATATATCTGATTTGAAAGATATTGCTGCACTGATAAATTAGAAAACCAACTTTCATAAACACATAAAATTGATTTCATCAGGAGGTTTCTGAAACCAACAAGACAGACCAAGAAGGTGTTTCAAAGTACGGCTGTAACTGCAAGTTTACGTGCAGAAGCAACCTGCCCTTCAGGACTTTTGCCAGCTCTCTTGACTGCAATTCTGCTTTGAGATTGATCTCAAGACTCCCTATCTTTCTTGCCTTGCTTTGTTAAAGGTTCTTATCACTCCAGCCTATTTCCTTCTTTTCCTAGTTGGTTGATTTTCTGGCTCATGATACATACTTCCCTAAGTTGGATTCTGGTTAAATTGACTTTTCTCCTCCAAACATTGGTAGCCATCTGCCACCAGGAAGGAAAGCATTTCCTCTCCTGGCTCAGAACAATTGATAATTCTCACCCACCTCCACCTCCCCCACCCCCCACCACCTCTCCTAGCAAATGAATATCAATGATTATTCCACTAGCCCCCTACTTATAAATGCATCCCACATTTTGAGCCTTTGTTCTACAAAAGAACTGGCAAAAGTCAAGTCACTTTAAATAAGCATGAGAGTTATGGTAAAATTCAGCCTCACTCTGATCTCAACCCATTCAATCCCTCTAGATGTGCTATAGTAGGACTAACTGGGTGATGATTTACAATAGCCATGTTGACTAAATGTCAGGTCCCTGGAATGAATCCTAGTTCTACTCTCTGAGTCCTTAGCAAACCATTTCTTCTCTTCAAGCCTCAGTTTTATAATCTATATTAAAAGATGATTTGACCAGAAGTTTTGCAAGTTCCTCATTAGTTTTTAGGTTCTTTGGATCTATGGATCTATTTTAAGGTTGTCCATCACTAATTCCTAACTTTTATGTGTCACAGACTGACCCTGCTATTAGCAATACAGATATGTAATCACAATTTTGGAGGCATTTGGAAATATGGCCGTTTTTAAAGAAATCAAACCAATTTTTCTCTCTGTTTTCCCCTGTTTGCTCTTCCAGTTCCCCAAGTCTTACAGTTTTATGAAGAAGGTGTGCCTTTCTAGCTTTAATGGCAGTAAAGAATGCTATAAAATGTCATGATAATGCCTGTTCTTAATTGATCCAGCCCAAATCTGCAGATGCAAAAGCTTCAGATAGTCATTCCAACTCCTGGTGCCTGTCCAAACGAAACCTCTGCATTCTTGGAATTGGGCCCTTTTTTAAGCAGAATAGAAATTGCACTTTTTTCTGTTTCAGAAGATCTTGGAACTTTTGGGTAAAACCAACCTATAAATGCAAATAGACACGCTCTCACACATAACACAAACCTGTATATATGCTTATACATGTGCCAGTAACTATTGGAACTTCATCATAGGATCATCCACCCTTCCAAAACATCAGGAGGAGGCCAGTTTTCTAGAATATGAGGATGTCAATTTAAAAGGAGCTACAGTGATGAGGTTTCCAGAAGACTGCTGACTTGTTCCAGTGATGGCTTTGGCTGGAGTCACCCACTGCATGGTTTTGCCCATGATCCAATCACAAAGAGTTTTCTTTATTTATGTGCTGTGTTTAAATAGTGGAAACAGTTTGGCAGAGTGAGGGATAAGGGAGTTAATTGCCACATGTCTTCAAATGCTAACATATTTTTGAATTTTTTTCTGTATAACATGCTATATTTATGAGACAGTGAAGGGGTAGAGGTCTGAATTGAAAATAAGAAAAGGATGAGGAAAGAGAACAGTAGGAAACTGTGGCCTTTGTGAGACTAAAAAGATTTTATTTTTATTTTTTGTTTTTTTTTTGAGACAGAGTCTCACTATGTCACCCTTGGTAGAATACCAGGGCATCACAGCTCATAGCAACCTCAAACTCTTGGGCTTAAGCTATTCTCTTGCCTCAACTTCCCAAGTAGCTGGGACTACAGGCGCCCACCACAATGCCCAGCTAATTCTTTGTTGCAGTTGTCATTGTTGTTTAACAGGCCCGGGCTGGGTTTGAACCCACCAGCCCCGGTGTATGTGGCCAGTGCCCTAACCACTAAGCAACCGGCACCAAACCAAAGTAAAAAGATTTTAGAATCCTCAAGTCTATAATATTCTGAAAGTGTCAGTTAGCTTTCCAAAAGTTTCCATTCATGATACTCCAAAGTATGATGTAATCCAAAGTTTAAACAATATGTTGATTCTATCTGTTTACACACTCACTCACTCAGTAAATATATTTATTGAAAGTGTATTTTGTTCAAAGCATTATACAGACTGTCCCCAAGTTAAAAACATATGACTTACGTACAATTCCCGCTTACAAACAGAGGCCATTACCATTAAGTTTCTGAGTTACAAACATCCAACTGATGTACAACTCACACTTACAAAAAGAGACTATTACAGGTAATAGGTAAATGTACCTTTTCCAACTTACATTCAAATTCAACTTAATAACATACCTACAGAGCCTATCTTGTTTGTAACCCAGAGACTTCCTGTATTAAGCATCATAGAAAGTGTAAAGTTATATAAGGCATGCCTCTGTCTTTTACCTTCTAATTTTCTAATGAAGAGATGTCATAGATATGCATGTGACTGTAATACATTGCTCTGCATTACCTATAAAAAAAAATTAAAGAAGAGGCATTTAAAAATATGCATTAGGAAGTAAGGGAGTGGAATTCCAGGAAGAGAACAGCATGAGCAAAAATGTAGAGACAAAAAACACAAAGCTATTTTAAGAGATGACTAAATCACTGTGGTTGTTAGAGGAATGGAGGAGGAAAAGTGTTGGGAAAGCATGGGTAGCCTGAGACACGTTATGAATGACTTTAAATCTCACACTGCTGAGTCTGGCCTTTATTTACTAGAAATGAGAAGTCAGTGGTGATTTAGAGCAGGGAATGACTTGAATAAAGTGTCGCTTTCAGAAGGAAGATTGATTTCAAGGCAGAATGAAGTGATTGGAGCAAAAGAACTTGACACCATGGTGACCAGTAAACAGGCTCTTTCAGTTGACTCAATGCAAAGTAATAATGACCTCACCTAGGTAGGTAGAGGTTGGCAGGTAAGATAGTTTGACTATTTGGCCCCTTGAAATCTTATGTAAAAATAAGATACCCAATCTTGGAAGTGGGATCTGAGGGGTTGGTGTTTGGGCCCTGGAGGCAGATCCCTTATAACCTATTGACTCGCTCCTGTCCTGTGGTAATAAGGGAGCTCTCACTCTGTTAGCTCACACTAGAGCTGGTTGTTTAAAAGAGCATGAATTTTGATTTCCATTTCTCTGACAATCAGGGACAATGAAATTTTTTTCAAATGTTTGTTAGCCATTTGTGTGTCTTCATCAGAGAAGGTTTTGTTCATATCTCTTGCCTAGTGGTAGATGAGACTGTTTGCTCTTTCTTGTTGTTGATTAATTTGAGTTCTCTGTAGATTCTAGTTATCAACCCTTTGTCAGATTCATACCCTGCAAATATCTTTTCCCAATCTAAATATTGTCTTTTTGCTTTACTTGTTGTGTTCTTAGATGTGCAGAAGCTTTCAGCTTACTTAAGTCCCATTTGTTGATTTTTGTTGTTGTTGCTATTGCCACTAAAGTCTTTGTCATAAAATCTTTTCCCAGTCCAACATCATCAAGGGTTTTTCCCACTCTTTCTCCTTAAGACTTTTACCATTTCACATTTTAGATTGTCATCAGAGAAATGCGAGTCAAAGCCACCCTTAGATATCACCCCAGTGGAAATAGCCCACATCACAAAGTCTCAAAGCTAAAAATATTGGCATGAATGTTGAGAGAAGGGAACATTTTTACTTTATTGGAGGGATTGCAAACTAATACAATCTTTTTGGAAGGATAATCCTCAAAAAACTCAAACTAGACCTCCCATTTGGTCCTGCAATCCCATTACTAGGCATCTAAAAGGAAAAAGAAATCATTTTATCATAAGGACATTTGCACTAGATTGTTTATCACAGCTCAATTTCAAATTGCCAAAATGTGGAAACAGTCTAAATGCCCATCAACCCAGGAATGGATTAACAAGCTGTGGTATATGTATATTATGGAATATTATTTAGCCATGAAAAAGATGGAGACTTTACACCTTTTCTATTAACCTGGATAGCACTAGAACACATTCTTCTTAGTAAAGTATCACAAGAATGGAGAAGCAAGAATCCAATGTACTCAATTCAAATATGACGCCAGTAGATGATCTAATATACACCCACATAAGAGAAAAACTCAAATTAGTTTAAGGTGGGGAGTGGGGGAACAAGGGAGCAGGGAGAGGGGAAGAGGTAGGGTCTAGGTGTGCTCTCACTTAATGGGCACAATATTAGGGTGAATGGCACAGCTCTTGAGAAGGACGCAGAATTGTAAGAGTGACTTTACCTAACAAACGCAAACATTGCAACCTAATTCTCCATACCCTCAATTAACTTGAAACAATTAAAAAAACAAACAAATAAACAAACAAAAGAGCATGGGTATCTCCTCCTGTTTCTCTTGCTCTCAGTCTTGCCATTTGACATGCCAGTTCCCCCGTACCTTCTGCCATGAGTAAAACCTCCCTGAAGATACTGGCACCATGCTTCTAGTGCAGCCTTCAGTATTGTGAGCCAAATCAATCTCTATTCTTTGTACATTACCCAGCCTCAAGCATTTCCTCTATAACAATGCAAATGAATGAAGACAGAAGGCAAAAACATTAATAACTATAAGAACAGAGGTGGAAGAATGAGACATTATATGTATGGAATGAGAGAAAAAATTTATAGAAGACTCTGGAATTTTAAACTGAGATGACAGAAACAACGCGTGTCCCTTGGGGGACAACTAGCATGGGAGGGATGGCCATAAATTTAATTTTAGACATTTAAGGAGTCAGAAATATTCTCTGTGTGCCTGGGAGAAATCTGCCTTTTCAAACTTAAACTTGAATGCTAAAGTAGTGAAATCCAGTTATACTTTCTATTATTTGTATATATATTTGTATTTCAAACTCATTCTGAACTTCAGATGAAAAGGAAAATTGATGCACTTCATGCGTCCTTTGTCTAATCACTAATAGAACTGATTACCCAGCACCCATTCACATCCATTGCCTCATGCACATTACTGACAATAATCAACACAGAGCATGAAGTGGGCTGGTGAAGCTTATCCCACCCCTGCTTCTACAAGATTGCGAGTGATACTTCCAGGATCACCAGCAATTGAAGGAAATGCACCCAGTCTGGACTGAGAAGTCATTAGCATCAAGCGCAGAAAAGGACTTTCTATTTTCAGTAAAGATGGGAATAAAAGGGTCCCCAAGGAAATGGTGTGTTCTCTTAATAGCTCACGAATTATCCAGGTTAGTTTGATCAAGTGGAGCAGAGCTAGCAAGGCTCTAACTAACTGAAATGGTGGCAAAGACAAAGCTCTTTTTGCAAAATAGAATCTGAGATGCAAAGGAGACTAAAAATTAGCTTTCTTGAATAGAATGAAAGAGGTGGCTTATAACTTGAAATATTTATTATGAATAATAATATTTAATTAAATATATTATTAAATAAATGTAATAATATTTATTATTAAATATTTATTTTCTTATTTCATTCCAATGTCTATTTAATCAAAGATCAGAAATTGGGGAGGGAGGTAAAACCCTCCCACTCTCTGGGTAGTCAGGAGCTGTGTTAGCCTTTGACCCAGACTTCTTCACCCATACTTCCACTGGAGGAGAAACATGTTAGCTCCTCCTCTCTCTGGCTGCCCTTCAGCAAATGGGGCTCTGTTGGGGCCAGAAGTTCGCCCTCCGCCTCCCATTTGGAGTTGGCTGTAGAAAAGAATCTGCACACGTAGGCAAACTGCAGCTCTAGCACATGGCGCTGGTTTGGCTCCGATGAAGTCAGTTGTCCCATATCCTCTGATTGCAACACATTGAGGGGAAACCATTAGAGCTCTTTGCTCAGAGGCTGTCAGCCAGGACCGATTCCAAAATAATCACAAGGGCCCTGGAAGATGAATGGGACCTACCCATTCCTGGGCCTTCCAGTGACACTTAGGGAGGTTTTCCTTCAGCTTCAGTGGGTGACAGAGCTGAGCAATGACTGGAGCCATTTCAAGTTAATAAATATTCATGATTATTATAATACTGTAACTAAAAATTGGTCATTGATCCACTTATTAGGCATGAATAAAAACACTGGTGACTAGTAACATGAATCACAACTAACATTTGCACCCCAGTTTAGGCTGGACAGCTCGCTTCCACAGACATTGGCAGCCCACACTCCACAGCTGACTCTCTGATAATGTTACCTCTGCTCGAAATGAGAAGAATGAGCCGCAGAGAGCTCGGGGGTCTGGCCCAAAGCTCATAGCTACCATGAGGCAGAACTGGGACTTCATTCCAACTCTTCTAAATCTGAGTCCCTCGGATTTTTTTTTTTTTGGTGCCCCTCACAGTAATCAAAGGACATGTGTATTACTTGGTCTATGTGCCAAATCTAAAAATCCCCCTTAATCTCTGATTATTTCAAACACACACTCACTAGTGGGCCTGTTTTGCTGGAAGAAAAAAATGAGTGAGGCTATTTGCTTTTATGGAGCTTTTAAAAATTATATGGTGTTTTTTTGGGAAGAGGGGTTAAAGTGACCAGTCAAGCCACTGAGGTTTTTCGCCAGGAATGGATTACTTGGCCATGTATATACATATTCACTATAAAATAAATACAGGATGGCATAAAGTTCATGTGCAATTTTAACTGTGTTCTAAGCTTGATGCTAAAACTTTCACTTGTTTTTCCCGCTGAATCCCAGGTTAAATAATTTATCCACATTGCAGATCTTCATTAGAAACTTCTTTTTGGATTATTTCCTAGGGCGAGAAAGTTATTTGGGGGCTGGTGAACTTGCCCTCATTTCTCTTCAGGGGGGAAGATAAAGAAAACTTGACACTGCATTTCCACTTACAGGGGTTCTCCCTCCTTTTCCAGTTATGATCATCTCTGTGATTTACTTATTCAAGAGTTTTGGGAAAGGAGAATTTACCCTCTGCAGGTCACCCTATTAATTACTATTACAAGAAACTGATTCGTGAGCACAAAGCTCTTTGCGAGTGTTTGAGAATAGGACTCCACAACAGAAAATGGAAACAGGATAATCAATAACCATCCTGAGACTCCTGCTTTGAGGCTGTCCTTGAAGGTGTGCTGTGGAGCTCTTCCTAGCATGCCTAATGAGCAATCTTCTACCAGCAAGGAGCCCTGTGGGAGGTGGAGTAAATATTGTCTTTAGACATGGCACAAGGACCAAAAGACACAGCCAAGACGTCAATACCGGGAGATCACTGATGACTCATTGGGTGCAGGAGGGAGGGCAGGGATGTGGATGTTTCTTCTTCGGATGGCCTTGATTACTGAACTTGGAGTCCAAAGATCCGGGTTCCGGACCTGGCTCTAGCCTTTACCAGTTACTTAACCCGTCTGAGCCTCAGCTTTCTCCACTCTAAAATGGGGATACTATAGCACCCATACAATGTAGAGATTACACAAGACAGTCAACATTCTTTATTTTCTGAGAGGTGCTAAGGGAAACATTCCAGATAGGCTTAAGTCATAATCATACCCTCAGTTTTCCCCATGCTCTCCTCTCTTCATGTGGACTATGAGGGTAGAATAGTGCCATGTACAATGTTCTCTATCCCTTAGCATAGGGACTGTTGTTCTGCAAGCGAACAATAATGTACATCTTCCCTTCTCTTCCTTCTTTGAGATGGAGTCTCACACTGTCACCCTTGGTGGAGTGCCATGATTTCCTGGCTTACAGAAATCTCAAACTCTTGGGCTCAGTTGATGCTCTTGCCTCAGCCTCCCATGTAGCCAGGAATATAGGTGCCTGCCCCAAGTTAGAGACAGAGTCTAGCTCTTGCTCAGGCTAGTCTTGAACCCACAAGCTCAAGCAATCCACCCACCTCAGCCTCTCAGAGTGCTAGGATTACAGGCGTGAGCCACCATGCCTGGCTTCCCTTCTTTGCCTTCTTGCTTTTCACTTCAATCCCTTTTAATTATCCCAAGAACTCAAGGTTGATTTATTAGGGAGCAGCAAGGGGGGACCACATTAGTGGGGACCACTGCTATCCCCCTTGCATTGTGTGGCCATTTCACTAGTCTTGCCAGAGAGCTATTTGAGCCAGTTGAATACGAGACCACCGAGTGCAGAATGTTGACTACCAACCAGACAGCTACTTCCCAGTCCTCTGGCTTACAAGTGGCTATTGCAGTCCCTTAAATAAGTAAGAATCCTGACCAAATGAGAGCAAAATGTTTAGCCTGCTTGAATTTTGAATCCAACCGTAAACCAGAAAAAGAACGAACAGGAAGGCTTACCACGAGACTGTGTCAAAAACCCAGTGAGAGAGGCTGAAAAAGTCTCGCCTAAAGCTTCAGCTATTACAGCAGTAAAATGGCTTCTAATTTTAAAAAATATTAAATAACAGATAATGATATGACCTTGTTAAAGAACTATGTTAGGGGCAAAAGAAAAGGGACACTGTTAAAAATAGCTTGCCATTTTCCAGCTTAAGGATGCAGGTAAAATACACCTTCGTAACCGTAACATACTCATCCCGGAAAAAGTGCTTTGAAGGGTGGACGAGGCACTGGGGTCAGTGCATAGCTTCCTGAGAGGACTTCTTCCAAGGTGATGGTAATGAGAAGCTCAGCCGTGAGGAAGGTAGTACTTTTTCTAGGACGAGTTCACAAACTTCATTGTCAGGCCTCATTGGCCCCAAATGATGAGACACTCCACCATGTGGCAAGATCAAGGCTTCTGTGTGTTCTGGAAGGTATCCATTTTAAACACTTGGCAGGTCAGCTCTTAGCATCTTTAGGTCTCGAGAGAGGACAAAGACAGTGGAACATCAGAAAATAGCACAGAATCCTTGTTCTCAGGGGCCTAAAGTCTACTCATCAGCCTAATGGTGACTTCAAGACATCCTAATTTTATTTTATTTTATTTATTTTATTTTTTTTTGAGACAGAGCCTCAAGCTGTCACCCTGGATAGAGAACTGTGGCATCACAGCTCACAGCAACCTCCAATTCCTGGGCTCAAGCAAGCCTCTTGCCTCCGTCTCCCAAGTAGCTGGGACCACAGGCGCCCGCCACAATGCCTGGCCATTTTTTGGTTGCAGCCGTCATTGTTGGTTGGCGAGCCCAGGCTGGATTCAAACCCGCCAGCTCAGGTGTACATGGCTGGCGCCTTAGCCCGTTGAGCCACAGGCACTGAGACAAGACATCCTAATTTTAATATGTGAGTCTGTACTGCAGCACCCAAGACCTAACTGGGGAAAAGTGGCCTCATGCTTTGCCTGGGAACATCTGAAACATCGCTGCTAGCATCCCATGAAACAGGAATCTGAAATGCAAAACCTAAGTAAAGCAAGCAGGCCCCACTCTGGGAGGGCAGAGAGATGGGAGATAGAACTCCCCGAAAAGTGAACAGAACCCCAGATAGCTTCCCCGTCCTGCCTCACACTACAGATACGCACCTCTAAGGCTTGGCTACCTCGAGGATCATTAAATGCTTTTAGCAAAGCTGTCTCCAAGGAGCAACCGGCTTTGAAAGCCAAATTGAAAAAGGTCCATCTGATCATGTAATTGGAGAGAAAGTAGGATCTGTGCCATGATACCACATTAGAGGCATTTGGAGATGAAAGAAAGGAAGGGGTGGTCTCATATTCAGCAGGAGCCTGAGAGTGCAGAGAGGGAACGCTGCTGGGGGCAACGCTGGAAGTCACTTAGCATCAAATGCCACCAGTTTCTCCCTGAGTGATTCTAAACACAGGAAGAATTTGCTGAGTATGCCTGGGCTAAATCTCACCTGAATGTCTTCATGTCTACAATACTTTCAATCGTTATGGTTTAAAACTTGTTCTCAACAGGGGACAGTTTTGCCTCCCATGGGGACATTTGGCAATGACTGGAGACATTTTTGATTGTCTCACCCAGGGAGGGGTTTTCTACTCTGGCCTCCAGTGAATAGAGACCAGGGAAGTTGTCAGACTTCTTAGAATGTCTGACAATAAGGAGTTATTCAGCCCAAATGTTATAGTGCTCAGGTTGAGAAAATCTGGTTTAGAAGAATGAATGTTTTCTGACCTTTTATCAGCATTATAGGTTTCTATTTATTTTTATACCTTTAAAAACAAAAGGAATTGGTTCACCTCATCATCTCTACAGTAATGGAAGTGTCCCAGCAATTAAGAAGATGCCCCAATGAAGTTGAATCATCTCCATTAGAGGGTTTACAGAACAGAGCACCTGCGGCAGGCAAAGGGACTACTCTAACATTGTCAGAGTGAGTAACTTGAGGATTCATGTAATTCCTGCCCCTGAGGCCACCAAAGCCCTCAGCAGACCTCCCAGCCTGAGGCAATGCTTTAGGAAAACCGCCTGTGAGGATGTATGACTTCCTTCTTGCTGGGAGTAAGTGCACACTACTGTCCCAAAGATCTTTTTTGGTGGACTGGATTGTGTGACCCTTGTATGGTAGCTTTCAATGGCTCCCCACTGCTCTCCAAACAAAATATTGCATCGTGCTCCTCCACTGGGCTCCTGCTATATCTCAGCTATGTCATCTTCTGGATCTACCCAACTTTTGCCTTTCACCCCAGCTATAATGACTGCCTTGCCCTCCCCAGGAGAAAACACTCCTATCACCTTTCCTTTTTCATTTTTACACATGGGAACCTTTCTCTGCCTGGAAGGTTCTTACCATTTCTTTCCAACTGACTTCTCACTGTCCTCTAAAAATTAACTCAAACATCCATCACTGTAAGATTCAACTTCTCACCTACCACCCCACCGCCCTTACTCCAGCTTGAGTCTGGTGCCCTGTAAAACCTAGATCTACCTCCATCTCTTGAACTTCAGCTGATGGTGCATGGCCTCGGAGCACCCTGCAGAGAGACAGTTTTCTGCTCACCTCTGTGTGTGCAGCAACCCCCCACCTGCTCCCAGACCTGGTACAGGGCTGGGGTGCCCAACAAGCTTCAACTCCTGTTTGGGAAAGAATAGAAGTGAATCACAGAGGAAAGGGACCCAAAAAAAAAGATCCAGAAGAAAAAGAAGAAAGAGAAGGAAGGAGGTGAGGAAGCTGGAAGGGAACAAGGGAGAAAAAGGAGGAAAAGAGAAGCAAGGCAGGAGGGAAAAGGGTGAACTTGGAGGGAGAGAGGAAGGAAGGAAAGGAAGAACTCTGCTGTTGTCGCTTGCTCAGGGGAGATTTCTCTGCTCCCTCAGACTTAAGCCAAATCCCTGCATTCACTCTCTTCAAGAACCACATGACTCTCTTTCACAGTGCTTATGACATTTGTAATTGCAGATGTAATTGCGTGTTAATTTACAGCAATATTGTGAGCTTCATGCGGTCAGGGACAGTGTTTCCCTTCACTAGTGCAGCTTCAGTGCATAGTGCTGGTGAGGAAATTATTTGCCAAATAAATGAAAAGGTGAACAGACTGGTGGAGTGGTGTCAGCAAGCTAATTGGATTAATAAAAAGTCTCTGTTTTTTAGAAATCAGTCTGAGAGCTTAGATTGGGTCTTTTTTTTTTCTCTTTTTTACCTTCACCTAAATTTGTCCATATTAAAAAACTTCTTCCGCTTCTAGGAAGAACTGTTCTAAAGCATTCAAGACAGTGGCAAATACATTCTCACTTTAAAAAATCAATCCCAGGAGCAATTTATTACAGGGAAATTTCCCAGACTCCAAGAAGCACCTTGAAGTCAGGAGATGATTAATTTGATATAACTGAAGAGCTGCAAACATCTGCTCCCCGTTGACATCTGCCTCTCATTAAGTTACAGCCCTCTGTCTCCCTCTGCACTGGGGGGCTGGCTTGTGTGTTGAGCTGGTAACTCTAATTATATGGTAAGCCCTGCGCATAAGGCCCTCGTGCCAGGCACCTGGCGGGGGCGCAGTATAAACCTGCTCTGTTGCATTGCACTCCAGACCCACCCTGGGCACTGTGAAGGTCCTCCATTGCTCCTGAATCATAGAAATAAAAAACAGTAATGAGGTTTGGTGAATGCATTGTCATCTCGTAGCTCCAGCTCAGACTGACTCTGGAGAAAATCAAACCCTTCGTTGATTCACAAAAACAAATAAATCAATGCTATGAAAGATCTTCCAAATCTGCTATTTGGCATCAGGTTTTGCAATAGCTCTTTAATTGTCACCTCTTTCTCCCATCACCCTCCCCTGCCAACACAGCTATCACAGCAATTGTCTTGAAAACACATTTCTGATCCTGAGCCTCCAATTCAGAAACTTCAGAGGCTCTGTCTTGCCCATGAATACACACCATCTTCCAAACCCTGACTCCCAAGCCTTCCTCTGCTTTGAATAAATCTGACAGCTGTCCCAGTACGTCCCTTCAACCAGCTTTGCTTTTATTTGCACAGAGTAACTTCCTTATTCCCAACTTTGCCTGCGCTTGTCCACGTCCACACCTCAGCTGACGAAAGCCCCAGGGCCACATAACACCACCTTGATTCAGAGTCATGTGGAAGAACACCAACCCAGACCCAAATACATGTAAAAGTAATTAAATCTTTAGTGGTGTGTCATAAAAACACCAAAAGGGAGAACATAGAAACTCCCCCAAACCTGTCTTTTTCCATTCCTTTCTCTGATTTCTTCCCAACTGGCTAGATTCATCTGAAGGCCCCCTGCTCTCCAGCTCTAAGCTCTCACCTCAAGATATCCTTCAAGTCCATGTTCGGCTTCTTTTGTCTTCTTCCCAGAGGAAGCTCTCGATATCTATAGCAGTTCAGCTTTCCTGGCTTCTTAGGATTTTCCTGTAAGAGCCCTGAAGCTAACCCAGTAAACAGAAAATTCCTCCTGGTGAGAGGATAGGATAAGAGGAGAAAAATGGAAGGGAAAATCATTAGAGTTTGTCTTGTCTTATTCTTGTCGTATTTACAATGCCTCCTCTGCATGGAATGCCATTTGCTCATTTCTAACTGTCAGTACCCCACCCAATAGCCAAGGCCCAGAACAAAAGATCCCTCCTCCCTGAAACACCCCAGGATGCCTCTTAGAGAAATCTGCACATTTTGTCTTGTCTTATAGGTTTTGGAGTAAATGTCTTTTTTCCACTTTTAAAAATTGGAATTCAAGATCATCTGTAAAACCCTCATGTACTCTTTAATACTCACTTAAATATCACTCCCAGGGCAAAGGCTTCTCTCAGTTCTCACCCAAGTATGACTTCTGGGACAAAGAAGTGCCAGACTTCCGTTCTGTCATCTCTTTGAGGCCACAGTAACCAGCACTCATCTGGCATAGCATACTGAAGCTCAGCGGATTGTTTACTTAGCACCATTGTATTGTCACCTTTCACCCTAAGCTCACGTATATCTTGACAACAGAGAAATCTCTTCTTCATCCCCAGACTTGTCCAAGTACCTGGTCAAAATATGTGCTCAGAAAAACAAGGGTCCACCGATATGTTTGCTAATGTGTTCATCTCTGGTAGTTGCTCAAAAAGTATATTTGGAATTGAACTGAACATATATGAAACACTCACCTTGGTTGATTTTCTTTTTTTGACATAACTTTATCTGTATGGCGGTCTAAAAAATGTTTTCAAAGTTGAGGACTAAAAAGGTAGAGGGAAAACAAAGGATTAAAAATAAACCGGTTTGACCAGTTTCTTTCCCTGTGGATACAAAGCCAAGCTTGGCTCTTTGTCTAAGGAAATCACACTCTCAGGCAAAAGATAATAGGCTGAGTGTGGGTCCTTCTTCTGCAAGCTACAAGGCTGCAAGACCTTTTGGTTCTGTATTAGAATATTCTGTTTTACTAGGCTCATGTGGCTCCTTTGGTTAATGGTGACAGGAAATGTGACTCCAGGGCCACATACCTGCGAATACTACTGGCCTAGAAGCTGGAACAGATTGATACGATTGGCAAACCCCACCTAGGCTGCTCTTTGTAAGAGGGGGGAGAAAATGCAGTGATTAAACGTAATCACTCTTATGCATTATGCAATTAATCTCCAGCATCCCTGGACTGCTCTCCAGGCCCCATAACATACACCCAACCCACAGAGCTGGGCCCACTGCACTGACCATGCTTCCAGTGCCTAAAGAAGTCTACACACACAAAAATTCATTGATTCTTTTGACATTCAGTCCTCTTCCTCCTCCCCCTGTAGAGCAGGGGTTGGAGGAAGAAGATGTATTTTCTTTGGCAAAGTTTTTGAGTCCGAAGTTCAAGGTGGAGATAGGCTGGGGAAGGCAGACCCTGTTGGTTGCCTGTATGCGCCCCTACCCATATCCCTTGACAGACATTGTGTGGAGGGTGGCATGGCTGAAATTCAAGCCAGTTAGGCGTGAGAGAAAGTCTGCCGAAGGAGTGTGGGAAAGATTTCCTTGTCAAAAGAGGACACAGGAAACAGAATGGTGTTTTTTTTCCTCTGGACACCCTCTTATCTGGCGGTCTCATCTACAACTACAGAAGCCATTTTGCAGCCAAAGCCCATCCAGGCTGAGAACAAAGACAAGGGTGACAAGTAAGAAAGATACAAATGCCCTCAATTCTTGATCCTACCATAGTGCTGCTAAGCAAACAACACGCGAACCCTCTTGCCTCTGGGTTTCTTATAATGTAAAATAATACATTTCTTTACTGCATAAGCTACCTAGAATTAGTTTTCTTCTGTTACTTGAGGCCAGAATAACCTTAATACATTTGGATTATTGAATTGGATGAAGTTGTTTTTTTTTTTTTTTTTTTCAAAAGGGCTCTCATACATGCTGCATCACAACACACAGGAGAAACTTAGTATCTATTTCAGACACCTCAGCTCACACCCTGCTGGGACCATGTCCTGGGCTTCATCTTCAACTGGGTGACTCACTGATTCAAAGGATTTGGTCTACACTCAACTATTGACTCCAACAACCCCTTAGTTGTATGTTCATGTCACACACCACTCCTGCCCTTAGACTAACAAAAGACTCACTTGATCCGCCAGCCTCCTGACACCACTTCCAGAAAAGGGCATTGAGACCATAAACAGGCAGAGGCAAACTAAATGATGTTTTCCATGCCTTTTTGTTGCACATACGAAGTTCCCATCCACAGGTCACACTTGGTTAGGTTCTCAGTGAATTGAAGGGACAAGTTGCCTCACCTTTGTATTACCATCAAGCTCTAAAGAACCATCATTCAAGCAACTACTTAGGTATTCCCATAGGATTAGAATGCATCGATTTATTTACATAATGTATTCAGCATTGAATGAGCATGAATTAATCTATGCTACAAATCTGCTAAGGATTAGGGATATACCCATGAATGATCCTTTTATTCATTCAACAAATAAATATGACTTTCTGCTTTATGACAGAAAAGCACTAGAAATGAAATTATGAGGGAAAACATGCAGAAGCTGCCCACAAGGAGCACACAGCAGAGAGAGTCGTCATCTGGCAGAATATCATATATTCAATATTCAATGAAACACTAGGTAGGGGAGGGGAGCAGGACAAGAGAGAACATTCTAGGCCAAAGGAACTACAAGTAGAAAGACACTGGGGCAGAAGAGGGAATGGCACAGAAAATCACAGGGATATTCAGAAAATCCAAAGCTTGTCACTGGGGACAAGAGCAAGGGAGAAACTATTTCAAGGTATGGCTGGAGAAATAGGAAGCAAGGGCTAGATCCCTAAGCACCCTTGATATCATGTCAAGGAACCCTTTCCTAAAAACTGTCATGTGACATTGGAAATTTGTAAGCAGAAATTACATTGACCACACCTTTTTGTGGAAAGGCCAACCCTGGGGTCAGTAGAAAAATAAACATGAAATAAGGAATGCTTTAACAAGGGTACTGGTGATGGGAATATAGAAGACAAGAAGACGGGATGGATAGAGACACCAAGTGGTGGTGTTGGCAGAATACAATGGCCAATGAGCTGAGAAAGAAGGATGAGGCGATGGAGATAACTTCCAGGTGGAGGGGGAGTCAGTTTGAGAAACACTGGAATTACACTGTTTAGCTAGTGACCTACTGTGTCCATGGTGGGGCATCCAAGTAAGGTATTAAGATATACAAAGGGGAAGCTCAATAGAAATATCTAGGCTAGAAAACTATATTTGGGTTACACAGAATGTAGGTGGTATTTAAAGACAAGAGAATGGATGTATCTCACCCAGAGAAAGGATACAAGGTGAAAAGAGAGGAGTCCTAATAGAGACCCCCAAGGATGTTCTACGTTTGTCTATCCTTGGGCAAGAGGACCAATGGACAGCAATACATCAAAACAACTGCTGCTGTGTAAAATGTTTAATCTTCCTGTCTTTAAAAATATACCTTCCTAATAACATAACCTTAAGTGTGTAAAATGGTGGCTTTTATATGACAAAAATATGGCAAAAATTAATGAGACAACTGAACTTGATTATTACTTTGAATGTTTGCATGTCCTGTTGATAGACCAGTAACGGGCAAATGAGGGATAAAAAACATAAACACATTTCATGAGTTGTTATAATTTTACCCCAATGAAATTTATTTTCTTGTCTTCATTTCAATAAAATCACTAATTATGTTGTTATAATCAAGATCCTTATATATTCATGTTGTTTCCACATTCCACAGTAGTGCCAAAATAGAAAACTAAGGCGGTAGCAACTAAAGATGTTATCAACATTCAATTCAGAAATAAGCCATTAATTTTACATATTGTGTTCAAACATTGTAATGCACAAAATATATAGAAAATATTATAAAATATTTTAACTGCATTATCTCTTAGAGTAGTATCTAGTTATATAGAGTGATATTAAGATTCAGTACCATACTTCACACTTATTACATCGTAACCTGCATGTGTACAAATTTAATAGCCATATGAGTTGTCTAATATTGTGTTTTTTTTTTTTTTGAGACAGAGCCTCAAGCTGTCACTCTGGATAGAGTGCTATGGCATCACAGCTCACAGCAACCTCCAATTCCTGGGCTTAAGCGAGTCTCCTGCTTCTGCCTCCCAAGTAGCTGGAACTACAGGTGCCCAACACAACGCCCGGCCATTTTTTTTTTTATTGTAGCCGTCATTGTTGTTTGGAGGGCCTGGGCTGGATTCGAACCCGCCAGCTCAGGTGTACGTGGCCGGCGCCTTAGCCCATTGAGCCACAGGCACCGAGCCTGAGTTGTCTAATATTGCAAATACCTCGCTGCCTCTAGGTGCCACTACTATAAATTCCACATTAATTCATGAGTATTTCTAAAACTATGAATTGAGTAGTGAAGAAATGGATACCTGGCACCTTGGAGAAATAATACTTGATCATGCAAGAATGGACTGCATTTATTCTGCCTGAGAGGAAAGATCTGACACATAAATTAATTTGTCTTTTCTCTTATCTAAGCACTTCTGTCACTCAAATCCTCCATGCGCTCCAAAGCAGTGCCCAATCTTTGGCTTCTGCAGCACATAGCCCCTGTGCCTTTATGGGACTTGGATTTGGACTTCCTTCGTCTAAGAGACATGGAGCAAACCCTACAGAAGGGTTTTCCTGGACCTTGAACAATATTAGCCATGAGCGCAGGTCAAAGTTATGAAACATACTGTGCCAACACTAGTGCTAAATCCCAAAAAGCTGAGGGGCCTGAGTGTTCTATAACAAATTTACTGGGAGGGTGTGATGTGAGGTGCCTTCTAAAAGACATTCCAGTCAGCGGTCCCTACTGCTGAGTCCAAAGACTCAACTGAGGGGCATCCGTAGTTCAAAAGTAATTGAAGAAGAAAATTCCATGAAGGAATTTGCAGCAGAATGGCTAGAGAAATGAGAGGGAAACCAAAATGGCCAAAAAAATCAAGGGGAGAAGAAATCACAAGAAGCTGTCGAATCTTGCTGTCAGAGGCAAATGTTTCAGAGAGGTGGGAAAAAAGCAGAACACCAGGTTAAAAAAAAATGTGGCATAGTCATATGATGGAATATCATTCAGCAACAGAAAAGAATGAAGTACTGAAACATGTTACGACATGGGAGAATCTCAGAATCATAAAGCTAAGTAAAAGAAACCAATCACAAAAGACCACATATTGTTTAATACAACTTCTATGTGATGCCCAGTATAGACAAACCAGTAGAGACAGAAAATGGTTTGGTGGTTGTGAGGAGCTGGACAAACTGGGGGAAATGGTACTGACTACTAATAAGTATGAGAATTTCTTTTTGACGTAATGAATCTGAAAATGTACTAAAAGCCATTGAATTGGAGGATTTCAACAGCTGAATTTTGTGGTATGGAAAATACATCTCAATAAAGCTATTCTCTAAAGAAAAGAAAAAAATAATAAGAAAAGATATCTACTACTCTTAAGGTCACACCATTCTTTTTATGATCACACCAAACATTGTCCACGTAACTGTGAAAAAAAATAGAATCTGGGGAGTTCTCAGATGCTTAAAAGACTAAACAATCACCCATGGTGATCAGTCCATTGCCTCTGACAAAAAAATATAAATAAATAAATAATAATAATTGGTCTTCTAGTCTTTGAGAAAAAAGAAAATGAGCTAGAGGGTCCATTTCATAATAAAATTTTTTCACACTAAAGTAAACTTGAGAAAACAGAGAACATTTATGCAAAAAAAAAATCCATTTACTCTATCAGTAATTTTCAGCATTTCCCCTGCTGTTATTGTAGATAACTCAGTAAAAGCTTTTTCTTCTCTACATCAAGCATCAGTTTCCAACTGATCCTCTGAGAAATTTAGTTCTGAGATGTCACTTCAAGATCATGACTGTAGAATTTATGGGAAATGCATATGTGTTTGGGTAAATGGAACGATCTGCTTTTCTCGAGGCAAATACGTAGAACAACTGGAAGAAAACATAAGAGGATGAGCAAAAATAAGTGAAACTTTCCCCCCAAACCTAGCAAGAGAGTCACAGCTTCCCTTTTGTAATCTTCCAGTTCACCGTGTAACCAGGTTCTGAATCAACATCTTCCCCCCCAACTACTTAGTCAGCGTTTATGTGATTTAAGGCATTAAAAGCTAATATGTTGCTGTTGCTCAAGTTTTTAATGCACACATTAATTGTAAAGCCCATAAGGTGAATAATTTCCACACTCTGGCTAAGGTATAGCATTAAATATATACGTTTGAAAAAATAATTTTTTTAAAATTACAACCTGTGGGTATAATACCTACAGACAAGCAGTCTGTACGGAGTAGCTTAATAAAGTAGATGTGATCTCATCGCTGGAGCAATAATTTCCAATAATAGGATAATTAGAATGCGTGTTTTATAGTTAATATAACACTGTCATATACTAACATTTGTTTTTTATGAAATGGAGAGAATAAGTATTACTATCATCTTAGTTTTTAGCTAAATAAGCTAAGACTGGTCGAAACCATTAACTGACTAGGTTCCCGCTTTGCTTGCTGTTTCCAGCCTACCCTGTCTGAAACTCTCCTTCCTTTTGAAGTTTCACGGAAGCAGGGAACCTTTGCAGCATCTGACGCATGGAATATGCCCCATAACCATTGGTTGAATTGATCAAATTCTCACAACTGGTAAGGCGTGGGGACTAGATGTCAATGTCCACATCACATGTTCTTTTCAAGCTCTCGCTGTGTTTTATGGACCTATTGTTACTGTTATCTAATAATGATCATAAGGTGTCAAGCGAGACAGCTTGTTGACTTTTATACGTCAAACCACCCGTATGGAGTGGCATTTTAGCATATATCTAGCTCACTGGTCATATACCTTTATGGCGATACAGCTCAGTTGTTGTATAGTCCAGCGGTCATAAATCTCAGTCGTCATGGCTTCATGGTCGTATAACTCAGCAGTCAGCTGGGTGATCATCCCTCTCTGTAGACATGTTGCCCTGTGGGCACACAGCCCATTTGCAGCATAGCCTGGGGGCCATATAGTTACTTGCTCATACAGCTCAGTGATTAGTGATCTCAACACCTCAATGGTAATATAGCTTAGTGGTTATGAGTCACAGGGCTATATAGTGGTCTTTACTATATAGAAAACTACTCAAAACTTTGCCCCCTCCTAAAAGTTTACTAGCATATCGCAGAACATTCCCAAGCTATAGTTTCCTTGTCAGCAAAATGGAGATAAAAATGAAAACTTCTCAGGATTATTATGATGACAAAATTAAATCAGTTCTACAAACCACACAGCATAGAACCTAACTTAGAAAGCATTGGTCGTACGTCATTATCGTTACTCTTACTGTTATTATGTGTCCCTAACAAGTAAAGAAAAAGGCTCTTGAGTTGAACATGGAATTGTCAACAGCAGAAAAGGCAATTTGCTGATAACTGAGACTTGATTTAGAGATGGAAATGCTTTTATGTAATTTTGTGCAATAGTAGATGAGTAAATGTTAACTCTTGTCATGTCTTCCCTGTGATACAGAAGCCCGAGAGGCGAGAATGGCATCTACAGGTTCCTGGGGAGAAATTCATTGCCAGTTTTAGAACCCAGAGCATTCTAGCATGTTCCCCTGGCATCCTCCTTTACCAGCCCTGGGTCATTTAGTCTTCTCATTCCACCTCCATTTCTATGTGCAACTTCTTCCCTACTAGTGGGGAAAAGTACGTGTAAAGTGTTTATCATTTATATAAATTCCTTTCCATTCTAGGGAAAGGAATTTCTAAATTCCTTTGCAGCTTGGAGAAGTGTATTCTTTCTTTTGCACATACACACATTTCCTCTCACTGCTAGGTGTTATTACTTCTGATTCCACCTGCTCCTTGTGATCACAAAGTATTTCTGGATGACCTTGAGAAAGGAAGCTTTCATGTTGTTGGAGGGTCTATGGGAAACACGTTCTCCCTTAGGGAAGGATCCAGTTTCTCTTTCAATGGTTTTAGTCTGACTGGGTCACCCCTGCACAGGATAATTTTTCTTTCAATTATCTGAAAGTCAACTAATGAGGGACTTATACAAAAATCCCTTCACCTTTATAGTGTAACAGAATCTCAAGATTGACAACCATCATATTAACAGATTGCTCCCCCTACTCAGGAGAGGAAGCTACATAGGGCCTGGCCACCACAGGGCATGATTCTTAGGAACCTGCTTAGAATTCTGCCTACCATAAGCATCTATCATCTAAGCAAGTGCCTGGCAGAAATGATACAAAAATGAATCTAATGTGTCCTTTGCTACCAAAAGTTATAAATTGGATGATAAGCAAATTCACATTATATGGTTAGATAGATAGGATTCAGTGGGGAAAAGTACATGTAAAGTGTTTACCACTTATATTAGACATAGGGAAATTAGTGCTCAGAAAAGTTAGTTATCATTGCCACATAATTGAAATGCAGTCTGAGAAGAGGTATATTAAAGTTCTGGACACAGCACATTTTGAGATGGGGAAATCTTCAGTTGTTTCAGAGATTAGAAACAGCTTCAAAGAATAGAAGCCACTTGACCTTATTTTTCTCAAAAATTTCCTCAGATTGGCCATATTAACTCATTTTTTAAAAAATAGTAGAACCTCCATAGTCAACCACCTCCCTACACTGCCTGCCTCCTTAAGTTGACCTGATTTTCAGAGACTGGACTTGCACCACATGTACGTACTAATACAGTAGGACCAGTTCCTTATGTTGACCACCTCTGTATGTTGACTCGTTGGTTGCAGTCCCTTGGGTGGTCCAATAGAGGTATTCATTAGCTGTATTTGAAAACTGAGCCTCAGTTAAGAAACTTACACAAGGCCTCTCAGCTAGTAAAAAAACAAAATGTCAGAGGCGAATCTGATAGGAACACACCATGTGTGTGTCCATTTACCCAGTGACAAGGAATCCGTTGCAGCCACAGTGAGTGAGACGTACGGACAGTGCAGATAGATGGGTTTGTGTCACTGAAATTTGGAGAAAACATTTTAAAATTAGGTAAAATGGAACAAATAAGCAAGTGACTTTGATCACATTACCCAATACCGAATGAGAATGGTATTTTAGGAAGATTGCCCTGACCTTGGTGTGGGGAACACATGGTAAGGGAACAAGAAGCACTGGGGCAGGTGTCTGGGCAAGGACACTGCACTGATGCCACAGATGTGGGGGGACTGACTCATGAGGTGGGGCGGTGGAGGAGAACATCAGCAGACATGCCAGAAATGGAGATGAGCAGTAAGTAGGTTTGGAGAAAGGCCCGGCCAGGTTGCAGTCTTCTCTGGACTCCCCCGCCCTGTGCCGTGGAGGCCCTCTTCCACCTCCCTGCTCATGCCATGCTCCAGCCAACCTGTCCACCCGAGCCACTGTCAGTGCACCCCAATACCATGTGCTTGCCATTTTCATCCCTGGGAATAGCCTTTCTCACACTCAACTCCAGCAAAATCTCATCTTCCTTCAATGCCCATGTTAAGTGTCATGTATTTCAAAGCACCATCTATAATGCTTTCCCACTTCCCAAACTGGTGTGATCTCTACCTCCTTCGAACACTCCCATTGCACTTAAAACCTCCCAACATACCACTCAGCTTTTTGACACGTGTCCTTACAGAGATCTCTAACGGATTTTAACTCAGTATGAGGGAGGCCTGTCCAGCCTTTAGAGCTCGCAGTCTGCCTATGAGAAGAGGTGCTGCCCTTCAAGGTGGGGGACTTATCCTCACACAAGTTTGCCTGCAATCTTAGCAATTGTCAGGGAATTGAAACGAACCTGCAAGCCTGCTGTAAAGATTTTAACATCTAATGGGCATGATGTTAGAAAATCCTTGAGGCCCTGTATCACTCAGAAATTCTGGATTACACTTAGCAATGTAGTAGTCATTCCATATGCATCTTTGTTTATGGCGCTCCAATCAAAAATACAAACTCAGATGCCTGGGGGTGGAATGAGAGGCAGGTGACTCACGGGAGGTGGCAGGCTGAGTATTGGGGTCACTTGGAGGTGGAGGAAAAAAGGGTACAGTGGCGAAGATGTGTCCTATCTAAAGCTAGTACCCCTCTTCGGCCCCAGCCACTGTTGCTGAGGATAAATGGGGTCTAGTGGTATCACCTATTCTGATTATTCAAAGAAAACTTGAAAACTGGATATGTTTATATAATACAAAGACTTGATTTTTTTAAAGGTGAAAAATAATTCATGTTACAAAATCAAACAACCAACAAACACTGTAAAAGCCCAATAAATGCATTGCTGCCCTCAGACACCATTTTTTAAAAATTTCACTTTAATATGGGAATATCTGTGATTAGGTTACAGAGTTTGGTTTTGTAGGATCAAAGATCAAGTTGTAGGTGTGTCCTTCACATCAGAAGTCATTGTTTTGAGCCTTGACACTAAATACTATGCTTGATGCTTTGGGTAACTGACCTTGAGAAACCCCACACTCTTAGCGGGGGGAGGCAGGCATTTTAACACATAATTCCTAGAATGTACATTCAGCATGTTTCAGGGTTTTCTTCAACAAGAGTAGCAAATGAAGCTGTCAGTGGTTAAAAAAAAAAAAAAACAAAGGGAGAGAGACCAAATGAATGTAAAAATGTGCTCTGGATGTGCATGGGTGTGCGAGGGAAGAGATGGAAATCCCAGTGGGTGAGTGGGTGACATAGGAAGTAAGGGTGAAGTCCCCTTCCTCGGCCAACTGGACAGAAGGAAGAGACTGCTTGAGAAGAAAGGTAATTCATCTAGTTTGGAACAGTGTACATTTGATAGGGCTGTAAATCTCCCACAAAGCAAGGTGTAATTGGCCACTGTCTTAGTAGAGTTGGAAAGTTGGGAGAAAATGAGAATAGGAAATGAGGATTTGGGGGTCGTCCACAGAGGAACATTGTTTGAAGTTATAGATATGAATGAGTTAAGCACATAGGAGAGTATATGATAAGAAGAGGAGAGAACAGACTCCTATCCTAGGAGATGGGCAGCCAAGAAAAGATGGGAAGTAAGACATTTCAACAAAGTGAATGAAAAACAATATTTGGAAAGCAGGAAAAATCCAAGTCTCTAAGGCCAAGATAGGTGTGTTTGCCGAGAAGTCATATTTCCAATTCCCTTCATGTAGGTCAGCCCAAGGTATGCATGCTAGGAAAAAAGAAAAAAAAATTAATCTCTAAAAGCAACCCAACAGGGCTGATTTCCATCCTGGGCAGAAACTGGCACCCAGGGAAGTGCTGACAATAATCTTGAAGAATATGTTTTTCAGTGGTAGACTGAGACTTTTACTTTGGATTGCCACTAGTAGAATATTCTTTCCATGGCTTAGGAAAAAGAGGCTTTGCTTTTTGGAGAAGAAACAAACTTTTTTTTGCCCTGACTCTGCAAGGGCAATACAAGCCATGAGGAAGAGATTCATTATTTCAGCTGTGATATTCCCGCATTCCTGACACAAATGTTATTCTACGCTCAGAAACTTTCAGACCAACTTCAGAGCAGTTGAGCACATTCACGCTCTTAGGTTGCGATTATTCATCACAGTCAACTTTATTTTCTTAAGAAAAACAAATTGAGATCTGCTGGGGAAAAAAAGGAAAATGAAGCAGGCCAAATGAGGAATTTAGTGGACTTGAGATGTGAATTTTCAGAAAGTCCCTTTCCCCCCATTAATCCTTCTTTTTGTCCTTTATCCATTATGTGGGATTAGTTCTTTGTAAATTTGGATTTGTACTGATGAATTAAATTCTTGGCAACTGCTGTTCCCGCTGACTGGGTGCTTCTTTGTGTTCTTTGTAAGATCTATAACCCATTGCACCTGTTGCATCTGAATAGTCCTGTGCAGTCAGGGGTGTGTGTGTGTGTGTGTGTGTGTGTGTGTGTGTGTGTGTGTGTGTGTGTGTCTGCATGTTCTTTAAAGCATTATACAATGTTCAGTGTAAAAGGAAGAAGAACTCCAAGATGATGATGGTAAGGGTTGTTAAATAGCAAGTTGGAGAATCACTTTCCTTAGAAATCTTTTAAGAAAAGCACAGAAAAAGTCCTGAGAAGCACAGTGTGCATTGGTGTTCATTTGGGGCAGGAGGTTAGAAAGATGAATTCTGAAGACCTTTTCAGCTTTCGGGGGCTTTTCACCAGGGATCAAGAAAGGAATTTGATGATCTTCTGGTCAAAATAGCAGAGTCTTCTACTGTGTCAAGCCAAGGTCAGAGAGGTTTAGTAATAACTTACCCAAGGTAACACAGCTAGTTAGTGAAAGACAGGGAACTAGAATTCACAGCTCCTTATTCTACCCCTGCTCAAAAATGCACAATCTCACATTATATACCCCTTTTTTGTTCTTTCAGATAAATACTAACTAGCTGGTTTGCAAAGCCTTTGTAAAGGAGCTCTATATTTTCATCAAGTTTCACATTTCTAAAAAATTGCATCAGAATTTATGTCAGAAGGATGTTGTATTTTTTCAATGAAATAGATTTTTTAATGGGAAAAAAAGAAAGTGTCCCAGGATATATATCTTAGCAGCTGAATAAACAGGTCTACAGAACAAGCATTTTTGGCTTTATATGTTATATATTATTTATAACGCAATCATTCAATTTATTAAAGATTGGGCCATTAGTTTCATAATATAATACAGTCTCTCCTTTTATTTCCCATCCAGAGCTCTTTCTGAGATGGATGTTAGCCAAATGGACTATAAGCACCTTTCCTGGAGGTTCTGTTCAGTTTCCTTCCCTCCTGTTTTTTCATATTCCCTGTTGTACCCACAACCATTACCTCTGTGGATAAGCCTCAAGCATTACTGAACTCATCCACAAGTTATCCAGCTGTTAACTGGGACTGGAGAAAGGTGGAATGGGTCTAGCATTAGGGATGAGAACACCTTACATATGTATGAAATGGGTGATCATTTATGGGATACGGTATATATCATTGCTGCAAATGAGCCTAATCTCTATGCCATCGGAAACATGAACAGAGAGCTGGATGCTGAATGCAATGACCTTCCGTTGAGAGATATAGGCAAATCATGGTCCTATCTGCTATAACTTAGTATCTCAGTCCGCTTGGGCTGTTATCACAAAATACCTTGGACTAGGTAATTTATAAACAGCACAGATCTCTCTCTCACAGTTCTAGAGACTAGGAAGTCCAAGACCAAGGTGCCAGCAGATTCAGTGTCTGGTGCGAGCTCATTCTCTGCTTCAAAGATGATGATGCCTTTTAGTTGTGTCCTCGTATAGTAGAAAGGGAGAACAAGCTCCCTCAGCACTCTTTTATGAGGATACTAATCCCATTCATGAGGGCTCTCCCCAAAGCCCTACCTCTTAATGCTGTCACATTGGGGATTAGGTTTCAATACATGAATTTTCGAGGGACACAAACAGTCAAATCATAGCAGTTGCTAAGGGATTATTTTCATCTGGGAAGACTCTGACATGGAAACTGGAACACATTAATCTGAAAAGCCATCAATACCACACCATTGCACAAATAGAGCAGAATCTTGACAGATCGAGGATGCAGGCAAAAAGCAGAGAAGGCTGAGAGGAGAAGCAAGGGGCATTCTTTTTTGCAGGCTGGGGAATATAGATGTTTGCTCTGCTTAAAGTAGAAATTTTAGAGTACACGTAACTTCTGACCTCACAGATTGCTCTTTCCCAAATCTTGTTGTAGCTGCATTATTAACAGCAATCCAAAGGATGAGGAAATCCTTGAATGTTTTATGGCTTCCAACCCATGAACTACCATCAAGATACTAACACCTAGTGTTGATTGAGGATGTACAATGTGCCAGGCCCTTTTATTGCCACTATGCACACCACACAGGCACAAACTTACACATAGGCTATACACCTGCAGTCCCCAAGGCCCAGACCTTGGACCAGTCCTATTAGAAACCAGACTGAAACACAAGAGGTGAGTGGTGGGTGAGCAAGTGAAAATCATCTGTATTTACAGCTGCTCCCCTTTACTGGCATTACCACCAGAGCTCCACCTCCCATCGGAGGTGGTGGCATTAATTCTCACAGGAGCTCAAACCCTCCTGTGAACTGTGCATGGGAGGGACCCAGGTTGTACTCTCCTTATAAGAAATCTAATGTGTGATGATCTGAGGTGGAAATATAATGCCCTTGAATCATCCTGAAACTAAAACCATCTCTCCTATCCACCCTTGGTCCCTGGAAAAAAAATATCTTCCATGAAATTGGTCTCTGATCCCCAAAAGGCTGGGGATTGCTGTTCCACCATACTATACACTATATACTTATACACACTACGTATATATAATACTACTCTATGATGCCACTCCTTAATACTACTATAACACATACAGACAGACAGATACCTAATGTGCACATATAGTCCCCAGAAGGCAGGTACAATTTATCAATGGTGAAACTTAGGCACAGAGAAGTTACAATAATCTGCCAGCTAGTGAGTGGCGGAGCTGGAGTTAGAACTCAGACCATCTGGGGCCTAGATTGGTTCATTGCACATTTGTCACCCGCACACTGCGCTACATGTTAAGGGTCAGAGATGAGTAAGGCACACCGCTAGTCTTAAGGCATTCACAGGTGATGGAAGAGACAGGCACATAATTATAGTAAGGTGGAACAGTGCTGGCTGAGCTGAGCCTTGAGGACTAGGGTTGAATATCTTAGAGGATATAAGAACAAAGTATTCCACCCCAAGAGCCGTGTGTACAAAGGCAAGAAACAGCTGTACCAGTCATGGGGTTTTCATCAGGATGAGCCACTGCAGAGAATGTGCAGAAGCTGAGGGCGGGGAGGGCAGCATGAAGCCAGAAGTGCTGGCAGAGGCCATGTGGTAAAGAGTCCTCAATGTCAGCTTGTGCTTTCATCCTGGGAGAAGTGCAGAGCTGGTGAAGGTCTGTAAGCAGGAGGCTGAGATGACGGTGTGTGCTGCAGAAATATCACTGCGATAGTCTTGCTGAGATGAACTAGAGAGGAACAGAATATAGGGTAAGAGACCAATTAGGACTCTCTTGTAAGGATCCATGCCAGAAAATGCTGGCAAATGCAAATGTCCCCCATTTTCTTATAGGACACTCTAAAAACCTTCAGGGATTTCTATTGTTCTTAGGGGAAAACTGGACAAATGCCTACCTTAAGTCCTCCAGTCTTACCACTCTCATGTCCTACCTAACATTAGAGCAATGCAAAGGGAATCAATTGCATTTATTGGATTTTCCATTCTCATTTCCTTCCCCACTTTGTGTATTTCTTTCCTTTTTTTTTTTAAGATAGAATCTCACTATGTCACCCTTCCGTAGAGTGCCATAGTATCACAGCTCACAGCAACCTAAAACTCTTAGGCTTAAGCAATTCTCTTGCCTCAGCCTTCCAAGTAGCTGGGACTACAGGCGCCCACCACAAAGCTCAGCTATTTTGTTGTGTTGTTGTTGTTGTTGTTGTTGTTGTTGTTACAGTTGTCATTGGTATTTAGCAGGCCTGGGCAGGGTTCCAACTTGCCTGCCTTGGTGTATGTGGCTGATGCCCTAACCACTGAGTATGGTTGCCTAGCTGCCACTTTGTGTGTTTCTTCAATCAATTTCAGAACATCCTGAGAGAGGAGAACCATTATGTCCATTTTATAGATGAGAAAAATGTAGCTTAAAAAGTATAGCAATTTACTCCAAGTCATGTTTCTTAGCAGAGGTGATGGAGACAGGAAGAAACTTCAGAAGCTGTGGCCCACCCAAGAGCATCGCAACTGAAGTCACAAAATCTATGTTCATCTGTGCTATTTACTTCTTTTAGAAAATGACATACACAGAGAACTCCAACGTATTAGCAAAAAAAGAACAAGTGATCCCATCTCAGAGTGGGCAAAGGACGCAAAGAGAAACTTCTCCAAAGAAGACAGGCGCACGGCCTACAGATACATGAAAACATGCTCATCATCCTTAATCATTAGAGAAATGCAAATCCAAACTACTTTGAGATATCATCTAACTCCTGTAAGATTAGCCCACATAACAAAATCCCAAAACCAGAGATGCTGGCGTGGATGTGGAGAAAAGGGAACACTTCTACATTACTGGTGGGAATGCAAACTAATACCTTCCTTTTGGAAAGACGTTTGGAGAATACTCAGAGATCTAACAATAGATCTACCATTTGATCCTATAATTCCTTTTCTTGGTATATACCCAGAAGACCAAAAATCGCATTATAAAAAAGATATCTGTACCAGAATGTTTATTGCAGCCCAATTCATAACTGGTAAGTCGTGGAAGAAGCCCAAGTGCCCATTGATCCACGAATGGATTAATAAATTATGGCACATGTATACCATGGAATATTATGCAGCCTTAAAGAAAGATGATGACTTTACCTCTTTCATATTTACATGGATGGAGCTGGAAAACATTCTTCTTAGCAAAGTATCTCTAAGAATGGAAGAAAAAGTATCCAATGTATACAGCCCTACTATGAAGCTAATTTATAGCTTTCATATGTCGGCTATAACCCAATTATAGTACAAGAATATGGGGAAAGGGGTAAGGGAGGAAAGGAGGAAGGAGAGGGTGAGTGGAGAGAGGGTAAATGGTGGGATCACCCTTATGGTGCATCTTAGAAGGGACAGGTGAACCCTACTAAA
>CAUYRH010055638.1:0-22829 GCA_963574655.1 Perodicticus potto
TTTTCACATAGTAAATGAGAAAATATCATGAATGTTATATTAATCAGGTTGATAAAAATATCTCCAATTGTATGTGAAGCCCACACACTATACTCCTTGACTGAATTATTGTACACAGCTATGACTCAATAAAAAAAAAAAAAGAAACCATGCAAATTATCATCATTATGCAAAAGGCACAGGTGATTTGTAGTAAATCAGAGTGTTTAAGTTCCAGGGGACAACTTATATAGTTAGGCTTGAAGTAACTTGGTCTCTTGGGGCTAATAAGCAGGTCAAGGGCCTTGGCTTGTAGGTTTTGAAAGCAATGGCATGAAAAACTCAGTTTCTCATTATGCGGGGGCATTTGGTGTCTCATGGTGAAGTATGTTTAATGGCCAACACTAGCCGGAAAAGGACACAAATAGATGATTTAAATGCAACCTCTTCTGTTTGAATAAGGGAAGGATACCCTTTCCTAGATAATACATTTTTTAAGTAACCCAGAGTGGGGTCCTAGAATTAATTTCAGAGCATCACTCTTGTTGTACTGAAATGGGAAAATTTAGAATGATATCCCTAATCTAATTTTCTTAAAACTATAATTTTTTTAGATGCTTCATCTCAATCCTTTACATTTTCTCAATTATTACAATGAAAAGAGAAAATGTATGATGGATTAGATGCAGAGTAATTCCCTACTTTCTGGAGAGAGTTTTGTTTGAAGAATTCTGAAGGAAATAATAGCTGGTGATATAAATCACTTTAGAGGGGTATTAGAAATGACAAAGGAGATAAATAAAGGAAATAGTACATAAGTTCAAGAAAAGGCACTTTAATGGGCATCTAGTTCACTCTTTTTAAAATTCACATTAGTAGTTCATATAATATGTACTGTGTTAGAGTTTGTAACTACGGCCCTACAGTTTTATGTACGGCTACATTAGCAATCTCAAAATAAGAAAATTCTGTATGTTATTCTTTAGTTATACAAATATAACATGGAGAGCCTTGTGAATTATTTTTATAAAAACTAAATTCTTCTGATTTATCATATTGATGTCAAGAAAAATATGATAAATACATTTCTGTATGTCTAACAAGGGTAATTTATTCCATTCAGAATTTTCCCACAGCAGAAAACAAATAGAAAGGAAAGCACAACCATATATTTAGAATTTATATGGAAGCTTTTTTATTAGGCTCTTAAGGTTTCTAAAATATTAATTTGGCCCTTTGAAAAGAAGGGCTCTATTATTGCCCTTTTTTCACAAATTAGGAAATTAGACTGTAGACAGTTTAATATTAGGCTTTAAAACAGACATCCTGACTTAAAATAGTTTTGTATTTTTGCAGCACTTTTCAAGTGGTTGGAAAGCTATTTCAACTTACCGCATAATACCATTGGCAGGGATAGAACAAAACTCTCAAGGAGAGCAAAGGCGTAGAAGACTACTGCAATTAATATGACAAGAGCTATTCATTCACACAGCATCTATTAGCTACATGCTATATTTTCTTCAGGAAGACGTGCATATACAGGAATAGCTCACATAAAATGTCATATCAAATGTTTGTAAAAATGGTATAAAGTCATAAAGGTTGTAGTAGCTAATTTTCCTGGATGATTTCAGTCTTTCCAGAGGAAGTGAGTTGTGAAGGATAAAAACTTGGCTTTCCAAGGCCATATATCCCTGCCTCACAGATGCTGGCCACAGCAAGCCAATCTGATTACAGCAGGACTACTAATAGATCCTAGTTAGGAAAACCCATCTCTCACCACTTGCCAACCAACAGTGGTGGCCTGATCTGCCTACAACAGCAGCAACAGCAAAACCCAAGTGAGTTCAACTAGGCCACTCTTCACACCTGCTGGTGGTATTGGACCTGAATCTCTTCTCAGCAGTTACGTCAATGAACCCAGAGAAAGTGCCAGAACGCACATGGTAAACCTCAACTGGGTGACTGCCTGTTAAAATAAGACATACATTTAACAAATATGAAATGCCCGTCTTTATCCTTCTTTACTTTGGTTGGTTTAAAGACTATTGTATCTGCAAATAAGATTGCGACACCTGCTTTTTTCTGTTTTCCATTGCCTGGAATATAGATGACCTTCCCTTCACCTTAAGTCTAAATTTATCTTTTAAGCTAAGGTGAGATTCTTGTATGCAGCAGATATCTGGCCTGAGTTTTTATATCCAGTCAGCCAACCTATGCCTCTTTAGAGGACAATTTAAACCATTCACATTAACCTATGTTGGACTTCTGGCATACAGAATTCAGATAATTTGTCTGTTTAAACCACCACATTTGGGATACTCTGTTATAATGACAATAGAAGACTTATACCATGAAAAATTAGTAAAGTTAGAATTAGGTCTGTAAATTAGGTCAGTATGGTACCTCTGTTAATTTCCTAGTTTTCCGTAGTTATAGAAGATGTTAGCATTAGAGGGGAACCTAGGCAAAGAAAAACTCTGTGTGCTATTTTTCCAGATTTTCTGTATCTAAAATTATTTCATATCTTAAGGAATAAAATATCAGGAATTCTACCCCTTCTGAATATCCTTTCCCTATGCTATTTCATTAACATCTTATTCCCTGGATGGATTGCAGGGACTCACATCTGTAATCCTAGACCTCTGGGAGGTTGAGGCCGGCAGATTACTTAAGTTCAGGAGTTCAAGACTAGCCTGAACAAGAGCAAGGCTGACCCTGTCTCTATTAAAAATAGAAAAACTGGCTTGGCGCCTGTGGCTCAACGGGCTAAGGCGCCAGTCACGTACACCTGAGCTGGTGGGTTCGAATCCAGCCTGGGCCCGCCAAACAACAATGATGGCTGCAACCAAAAAATGGCCGGGCGTTGTAGTGGGCGCCTGTAGTCCCAGCTACTTGTGAGGCAGAGGCAGGAGACTCACTTGAGCCCAGGAGTTGGAGGTTGCTGTGAGCTGAGATGCCATGGCACTCTATCCAGAGCTTAAGGCTCTGTCTCAAAAAAAAAAAAGTAGAAAAACTAGCTAGGCCTTGTGGTGGGCACCTGTACTCCCAGCTACTGAGGCAGGAGGATTGCTGAGCCCACTGTGAGCCATGACTTCACGGCACTCTAGCCTGGGGCAACAGAGTAAGACTATCTCCAAAAAAAAAAAAAAATCCTATTCCCTTAAAGAGTTGACATTTATTCCTTTTATATGTTTGTGAATTTCCAACCAACCTTTCAACTCAGTGGTTCCCAAACCATATGTCCATAGAAGAATTTGTTCATAAATGTTTATAGCAGATTTATTCATAATATCCCCAAACTGGAAACAATCTGAATGCCCATTGCTTGGCAAATGGATACCAAATTTTGGTATACCTGTGCAGTAGAGTAAGAAGGAACAAACAACTGATAGATGTAATAGCATGGATAAATTTCCGCAACATCATGCTAAATAAAAGAAGACTACATACATCATAATTCCATTAATATGATATTCTGGAAAAAGTAAAACTACGGGGACAATCAGATTAGTAGTCTCTAAGGGCTAACACTAAGAGGAAGGGGCACAAAGAAATTTGGGGGGTGCTGGATGTGTTTGGTATCTCAGTTGTGGTGCAATATACATTTGTCAAGCTGTACTAATAAAAAATAGTGAATTTTGCTTTCTATAAGTTATACTTCAATAAATCTGGACTTCTGGGGGGTGTATTTTGTTTGTTTCTTTGAGACAGAGTCTCACTTTGTTGCCCGCCCTTAGTAGAGTGCTGTTACATCATAGCTCATGGCAACCTCAAACTCTTAGGCTCAAGCTGTCCTCTTGCCTCAGCCTCCCAAGTAGCTGGGACTATGGGGACCCATTACAATGCCGGCTACTTTTTTTAGAGGCACAGTCTCTCTTTTGCTCAGGCTGGTCTCCAACTTCGGATCTCAGGCGATCCATCTGCTTCAGCCTCCCAAAGTGCTAGGATTACAGGAGTGAGCCACTATACCCAGGCTCAGTAAACGTGTTTTAAAAGGAAAGATGTTTTGGCCAGGCGCATTGTCTCACACCAGTAATCCTAACACTCTAGGAGGCTGAGGTGGGTAGATTGCCTGAGCTCACAGGATCAAGATCAGCCTGAGCAAAAGCAAGACCTCGACTCTACTAAAAATAGAAAAACTGAGACAGGAGGATTGCTTGAACCACAGAGTTAGAGGTTGCTATGAGCTGATGCCATGGCACTCTACCCAGGGTGACAGCTTGAGATTCTGTCTCACAAAAAAAAAAAAAGGAAAGAAAAAAAGAGAGAAATAAGAAAAGATGTTTTAAAACATAACATACAGAAGTTAGAAGTAAAAGGTTTGAAATTAACAGGAAGATAATCAAAAGAAATATGATACAATAGATGCATGAAAATGAGTCTCTAAAATAAAGAGCATTATTAGTAATAGAGAAAATGTGCTAAACTTCTTCTGTATTCCCCTCTAGCAGATTTTAACAAATCAACATATACAGGGTGGCCGTAAAGTTCATGTGCAGTTTTAAATTGCACACTATTTTAAATTGCACATGAACTTTACGGTCATACTGTATTTTAACATGTCATAACATATTATAACAATTATCTAATACACATTTTATATTTATTTTGATATTTTAATGTACTTATAGTATAGCAAGAACATCAATAAGTTGGCATACCTCTTATTAATAGGTATATGCTTACCAATTTATATGCTTTGTATGTTTAGAAGTTTAATAATAAAAATTTTACTTCGTGTAATAAGAGAATCATATTGAATGCTTGTTAAAAATGCAGATCACTGCACCCCACACCCAGAGATTCATTAGTGCTGAGCTATAAAAACAATTATAATTTATGATAGAAGTTTTTTGCTTTCACTTTAATGCTTAAATTTTAAAAACAGGGTGGCACTTATGGCTCAAAGGTGTAGGGCGCCAGCCCCATATAACAGAGGTGGCAGATTCAAACCCAGCCCCAGCCAAAAACTGCAAAAAAAAAAACTTTTTTTTTTAGAAAGAAAAAAAAGCTACTAAGGGAAAGTTAGCCATATTGAAATTGCTTGTTAACTATCAAGCACAACTATTTATTATTCTTGTCATCTAGAGTTCCCCCTTTTTTTTGAACTTCCAATAACTGAAAGATAAACTAAGTAAAATATTACTGAAAGGTAAACTTTAACATTTTCAGTTACTCTTTATTTTTCCTGATTAATTTTCTACAATTACATTTAGTTAACATTTATTGAACATCTGTGTGTTCCCAAGTTATAGGAAGAGAGCAAGAAAAGGAATGATTTATGACAAAGAGTTTTTTCCTCAGGTAATTATAACCCATGATAGAATGAACTGCAAGAATATGTAAAATACATAGAGATTAATTTACTAATTAAACTAAAATTTGAAACGCAAGAATGAAAATAGTTCTCACCTGGGACCTTTCTAGTTTTGAGGGTAGTATTTATTTTCTTAGTGTGAGCCATATAACATTTTAAAGAACTGCTATTAAAATTACCTAATTTCTTAGCATTGTTCTAATACTGTCCTAATCCCTTGTGTGGTCGCTGATGTGAACAAGTCTCAAGCAGAATTAAAGCAGGGTTCTGTCACATAGCCTTGTAGTTTAGCGTGAAAGGTGATGACATGTGTCTCTGTCTCTGCGTCTTCCCGTCTTGAGGGAGCAGCGGCAGTGCTAGGATGCCGACAAGTCAGTGTCTCTTATTACCACCACTGAGGTTTCAGAGAGCGGTTGGCATAGCAGCAGTTTTATTTAAGTTACCAATCATGCCCAGATAGCCAGTCTTCAGGGGTTACTCTAATTTGCAGGTAGTGAACAATTTTTGTAATCATTATCTTAGCATTTACCATGCTCCAGAGAAAGGCAACATTTGGCTTTTTCTTTCACTGACAGGTGCTAATTTTAAGCCTTATTTTGAAAGAAAATAGTAAGTACCAACTAATCAAAGTAAGTCATTTTAATTGCATCAATTGCTGTGACAATGAAGTTTTTTTTAAAAAAGGTGATGAGTTATTTACTATTTTTAAGAATTGTGGATGGTAGCAACAGCATCAAAGGAGAATTGGGGAAGGTATGATTTGTTTTGAACACTTTCAGATTAGATTTGGGTCAGAAGGATGAAATTAGTTTATTTACAGTCTTCCTTTCCTTTGTTTCTGTTTATGCTGTTGGATTCTTAGAATACATGTAGAGGAGCATCATTTACACTCTTCACATTTCTATAAGACATGGATATCATAATTTTATATGAAAGAGAGAGAAGCATTTTTGTCTTAGTATTCATCTACTTTTATATTTTATACTTGGGGCTTTTTTCTTTTATATTCAGTGACCACAGAATCAGTTACATATAAAAGTAAACTCGATAGGATTCGATTTTAGTTTAAGTAAATAACTAGAAACCCTAGGTGCAAATTCTTATAAATAAGATGTCACACTGGTAATATTTTTTATTATTTTCTTCATTCCTTCATATTAGTAATTGCCATCTACATGGTTCTTTGTGAGTAGAAATTAGATACAATATGTTGAAAATAAGTTATAGTACTTAGAGTATTTAAAGAGAAGTTAGAATGTGGAGAATTATTAAAGCACAGTGGATAGCAAGGGAATCAGACTTCCTAGGCTCAAAGTTTCTTGCCATATAGCAGCTGTGTGATGTTGAGAAAGTCATATATCTTCTCTGTTATCTTGGCTATTGAAATGTGTTCTACTCTTGGTGAAGAAAATGAATTGTTCATTGGCTTGGCACCTGCAGCTCAAGTGGCTAAGGCACCAGCCACATACACCTTAGCTGGTGAAGTCGAATCCAGCCTGGGCCTGCCAAACAACAATGACAGCTGCAACCAAAAAATAGCCGGGCATTGTGGCAAGCGCCTATAGTCCCAGCTACTTGGGAGGCAGAGGCAGGAGAATCGCGTAAGCCAGGGGGTTGGACGTTGCTGTGAGCTGTGATGCCACAGCACTCTACCCAGGACGACAGCTTGAGGCTGCGTCTCAAAAAAAAAAAGGAAAGAAAGAAAATGAACTATTCATTAATTGCACATTTGTTTTCATAGTTAAAAGTACTTCTCTCAGGAAAGCTAAAGTTTATTTATTAATGACTGTTTGAAATTGTCTTATCTCTCATTGTTGACTTCCTAGCTTCCTCTCAGCTTCCTCTCTCAAGTTCAAGTAAAAGGAGAGATCTTTACAGTGCCCTACAAGATCTGTTCACTACCACCATCCAATCTCACTGCCAGGACTGCCATCATCCTGCTACTTTTCTGACCTCTTTTCCCATCACTCTCCCTTCACTTTCTTCACATCAGTCACACTGACTTCTTTGCTCTTTCTTGAACATAGTAGGCATGCTGCTGCCTTAAAGCCTTTTCCCAACCTATTCTTGTTGCCTGGAATGCTTTTCCATCTGATACCAGCAAGCTAACGCACCTTTTTGAAGTCTTTACTCAAATGTAACCAATCCTTCACTATAAGGCCTTCCCTAACCACTTAATATCACGACTCTATTTTTCTATGGCATTTGCCTTTCACTTATTTCTTTGTTTATTGTCTGTCTCCTTCCACTAGTATGTAAGCTGAATAAAAGCAAGAATTTTTGTTTTGTTGTTTACTGATATATTTCAGCTTTCTCAGGTATATGACAAATAATAGATGTTCAATAAATATTTGAAGGGCGGCACCTGTGGCTCAGTGAGTAAGGTGCCGGCCCCATATACCAAGGGTGGCGGGTTCAAGCCCAGCCCCGGCTGAACTGCAAAACAAAATAAATAAATAAATAAATAAATATTTGAATGACCAAAACTTTTAAAATACACGTTAGCAGTATACTGGATTTAAACCTTAACTCTATATCTGTAAACTGAATGATCTACAGCAAACTACAGAGTACCTATTTTATGGAGTTGCTGCATAGATCAAATAGTATTACATATTAGAAAGCACATAGCCATTACTAATACTCAGGACACTACAGTAAATTCTTTCAGTCAACAAACGGTTACTGTGCTCTTATCATATAGTAAGTATCACTGTAGAAACAAGGGGATACATCACTGAATGAAACATCCACAAATCCCTGCTATTGGGAATTTATTTCTGGTTTTCTTTCCTTCCTTTGGTGCTATAGTTTCTAGGTGAAAAATTGTGCATTCAACTGAACTATTCAGTAGTCTCTTACCCTAGATTCATATTCATTTAATACACTCTATTATTTTCTGTAACACTTTTGTATTCAAATTATCTTATTCCTTTAAATTGCCCCAGAAAGAGGATGTTTTTATAGATAAGAAATCTGAAATTTGGAAGTTGTGACCCGTCCAAGGTCATTCCCCTAGGACAGCGGTTCTCAACCTGTGGGTCGCGACCCACAGGAACTGTATTAAAGGGCCATGGCATTAGGAAGGTTGAGAACCATTGCCCTAGGAGGAACTGGGGCCAGGATTTAAAGCTACTCTTTCTCATTCAGAATCCCCTGCTTTCCCATAGTGGTGCTTACACAGCACAAATACCAAAAGACATTTATTCATTTAACCACATATTTTATCTTATTGATAAAACATTTATTGAGCTCCTACTAAATGCCAGATATCAGACCTGCTTTGGGAATACAGAGATTCTTTAGTCCTTGTTCTAAGGAGTTCAGAATTTACTGGGGAAGCCTGATGACACACAAGCAAGCATGCAGTGTGCTAGAGGTAAGGCTAGCTCTTTTTATCGATACTTGGATGCTCCTGATCTTGAGCAGGGTCAGGGCGCCAGTAAAAGTACCCTGGATGAGATCATGCCTGAGCAGAATCTGAAAGGAAGATCTGGCCAGGGAGAAGGGAGGGAACATGAGCAGTAGCAAGTGTGTGGAGAAGATAGAGAGATATAGGAATATAAAGTGCAAAGCAGGGAATGGCCATCTGATTAAGTCATAGAAAATAGTTAGGCTAGAATGGCAAGTAGTCACCAGATGACACCACATCTTACAGGTGGAACTTAACCAGGACCACTCTTAGCTGCTTGAGGCAAGTTATGCACCCTGGTCAAGTGAGATGTGACCAGAGCAGAAGGACTGCATGGCACAAAGCATAGTGACCGGCACATAAGGAATTACTCAGAGGGGCAGTAGGCAAGTGGACATGGCATACACTCTGAAATTTCACAGAGAGGAGTTATGTTGCTGGAAGGCTCAGTGTGTGATTGGTCCAGAAGAGAGAGAAGGTAGAAGCCAAGCTGAGCTTGGGGACAGAAGTTTTGGTGGTTTTAGCCTATTCAACTATATGGTCTTCCTGAATAGGTTGGTAATGGGATGAGAAAGATAGATTTAAACATTGATTTAATTTTGATTTCAGGTAGCTGATCATTAAGAAAATAGGGGGTAATAGTAATTGAATAGCTTCAGATTGCAGGCTAGGGCCTAAAATTCTTAATGAATAAAAGAAGGCATAAGAGATTAAAACATGAGAGCAGCAAAGATACAAATGATGCTAAATCAAGATGATATGAACCTCAAGGTGAACCTTTTACTCTGACCAGGATTGCATAAATCATGGTTGATAAACAGTTATGATAACCTGGAAAAGCCCGGGTTCCTTTTCTTTGAATGTGTGCTGTTGAATATTGGATAAGGAAAAATGAAAAACTTGAGTGAAATAGAGACCTAAAGGAAACAATTTCTCTGGTGAAAGCCATGCTTCTATAACATCAAGGAGATGAAAAAAGGACATTGAAGTAGATTCCACTACCTCCATGAAATATTACTGACTTTCTGCAATCTTAAACTTTTCCTGATCTTTTCTAAAACAGCCATAATTTCATATATATTTATTAGATATTTATTGAGCATTTACTACCATTTAAACACTGTGGTAGATGTTAAGGTAGATACAGCATTATACCATCCCTCAAAAGTTTAAAGGCAAGACTTCCTATTTCTGACCAGGAAAGCCTGAACTATAAATGATGAATTGCTGGAGGCTGAGTGTAGAGAAGTCTGAGGGGACCCAGTAGTGGGGAGGTTACAGTGAGCTATGGTGACACCACTGCTCTATGATTTGGAAGACAGAGCAAGATCCTGTCTCAAAAAAATATATGTGTGTGTGTGTGTGTGTGTGTGTGATTTTTGGTCAGGTCCTTCAGCTGGATCTCAACCCAGGCCAGTGGTTTCCTTTAACTAACCTTAAACAATCGTTTTAGAATTCTATAAACTTAAATCTGGTTTGCTAGCTAAAATATATTAGCGGCTCAGCGCCTGTGGCTCAACAGGCTAAGGCGCCAGCCACATACACCTGAGCTGGTGGGTTCGAATCCAGCCCTGGCCTGCCAAACAACAATGATGGCTGCAACCAAAAAATGGCCGGGCGTTGTGGCGGGCGCCTGCAGTCCCAGCTACTTGGGAGGCAGAGGCAGGAGACTCACTCGAGCCCAGGAATTGGAGGTTGCTATGAGCTGTGATGCCGCAGCACTCTATCCAGGGTGACAGCTTGAGGCTCTGTCTCAAAAAAAAATAAAATAATAAAATAAAATAAAATATATTAGCAAATGTGGTGACTCGTCTGATTAAGTCAGAGAAAGTAGTAAATAAAGGCTTTGCCTTGAAATGCTAATGATAAGGCTCTGCCTAATAACACTAAGCTCATACAGGTGACCCTTGAATAGCATGAGGGTTAAGGGCATCAATCACACACACAACCAAAAAGTCTTATTTAATTTTTGACTTGCCAGAACTTAACTACTGAGAGCCTACTGTTGACTAGAAGCCTTGCTGGTAATGTAAACCGTCAATTAACAATAAATTCTATTATGTATCTATTACATACTGTATTCTTACAGTAAAGTAAGTTAGATAAAAGAAAATGTTACTTGGAAAATCATAAGGAAGAGAAAATGTAATGAAGAGGAAGTGGATCATCATACAGGTCTTCACCCTTGTCTTCCCACTGAGTGGGCTGTGGAGGAGGAAGAGGAGTTGGTGTTGCTCTCATTGGCAGCAGAGGTGGGTGGAGGACATGCAAGGTGAGGCAGGAGAGGCAGGTGAGTTTGTGTAACTTAGGAAAATGTGTAGTAATCTCTGTCAGGCTTTTTTACTTTTTAATTTCTCTAAAACTGTTCCTATGTAGTACCAATCTTTCCTCTATCATTTGCTTTAGTTTCAGTGCCTATATCATTAAAAGGTTCATTAAAAGAAGGCAAAAGCCAGCTCAGCACCTGTAGCTCAGGGGCTAGGGCACTGGCCACGTACATGGGGGCTGGTGGGTTCAGGCCTGCTAAACATCAATGACAACTACAAAATAATAGCTGGGTGTTGTGGCAGGTGCCTGTAGTCTCAGCTACTTGGGGATGCTGAAGCAAGAGAATCACGTAAGACCAAGAGTTTGAGGTTGCTGTGAGCTGTGATGCCATGGCACTCTACCAAGGGCAATAAAGTGAGACTCTGTCTCAAAAAAAAAGAAGAAGAATTTAAAAGCAGTCTTCAATAATCCGACCCCTTCTGCCAAATAATCTAATATCAGTTTGTTTTCTGGCACTGCTTCTTCTGCATCTTCTTTCTCATTGTCTGTCACAGGTTTGGAGATACTCATGTCCATCAAGTTGTCTTCTGTTAATCCCATGAGTGTCTATTAGCTCTTAAATTTCTCTAAGGTTCATATCTTAAAACCCTTCATATCTCACCTTTTTTGCCATATCCACAATGTCTTTCATAATTTTCATGAATGGCTTTATTGTAAATCCTGTGAAGTCATGTCAACATCTGGACATAGTTTTCTTCAGCAGAAATTTATTATTTCAGACTCAGTGGCTTTTGCAGCTTTTTCTTTAACAGAAACTTCCAGACTTTCATGATGTTCTCTCTACCAGGGTTCTGTTCCATAGCATCAACAGTCCTTTCCATAGAATACGATGTGTAAAGAGCCTTAAGGGTCCTTGTGATACCCTGAACTAGAGGCTGAGTTAGAGACATTGTGTTTGGATGTTGAACTCTTTGGGTTCTGGTGGCCAGGGATGTTGTTCAATAATAAAAGAACTTTAAAAGGCAGTCTATTACTGGCAAGGTATTCCCAGACTTCAGAGACAAAGCACCAGTGGAACCAATTCAGAAAAAGGGTTGTTGTTCAAGCATTCTTGTTGAACAACCAAAGATTGGCAGCTGTTCTCTATCTTTTGCCTGGAAGGCCTGGGGGTTAGCAGCTTTATAGATAAGAACAGTCCTGGTCATAAACCTGACTGCAATTGTACAAAACAGTAGACTTAGCCTAGCCCTTCCTGCCTTAAATCCTGTACTCACTTTTTTTTCTTGTGTTAGCATTTCCTTCCAGAATAGGGGAGTCCATTTTCATCTTTATTAAAACCTGTTCAGGCAAGTATTCTTTCTCAGTGTTTTTCTTAATGGCATCTGGGAACTTGTCTGATGCTCTTGGTTGGCAGAAACTGCTTCTCCTATTATCTTGACATTTTTAAAACCAAACCTTCTTCTAAAATTATCGAACCATCCTTTGCTGGCATTAAATTCTCTAGCATTTGCTCCTTCACCTTCCTGCTGCTTTCAGTTGTCATATGATGTCTTCATCCTTTTTTTTTTTTTTAATCATATTAGAGTCTGTAGGTATGCCTTTCCTATAGCAATCTGGCACCCACATAAAAGCTGCATTTTCAATTCAAGATTTAAAAGCGTAGTATTTTGTAAAAAATGCAAAGTTGCCTGTTTGAGTAGCTGCAGTGACAGTTTCATAAATTTTCTCTTCTTTCTTACAATATTCCTTATGCTAGATTCATTTATCTTGAAATGGCTGGTAACCATAGTTGCAATGGTATGACCTCAATCTATGGTAATATCAAGCAATTCAACTTTTTCTTATAAAGTCATGACTTTTTCTCGGCTTTGGGGGAGTGTTTCCAGTATCATTAATAGTACTCCTTTTGGGTCCTATGGTGTTGTTCACAGTTTACAGTATTGTAGTAAGCATGATGAAAAACATGCAAGAACCACAAGAGATCACTGTTAACTATGATGCACAATATTCTGGAGACAAACTGCTCATGTGGAGATGATTAGCATCACAGTGTTTTAAGCAGATACAACACTTGAGTTCATTCCAACAGCACCAAGAGATGGCTACAAAATTACCATAATAGTATAAAATGTACTACAGTTACTTTTAAATGCAGCTGTGATTTAATGCTGCATTGTTTACATTTATATTTCTAGATTGTGAATGTCACATTTTAACTTTTTATAACAAATTGGTGTATATTTTATGGCAGTAAGCGATAAAATAGACTAGTATCTACATATATTTTGTACATTCATGACATATCTTTTTAATTTTTTTGATATTTCCTGGCTAGGCTATACAGTTCATCTGTGAGTTTCTTTCAAATTGTTGTAACTCTCAAAAAAATTTTTCAATATATTTATTTAAAAAAAAAACTGCATACAAATCAGCCCACACATTTCAAACCCATGTTGATCAAAGGTCAGCAGTGCAGGAGAAAAGGCAAATGCTGATCTCTGTGAAATATAGTACTTTTAAAAATAGTCTTTTTCTTTTCCCTCCAGTCAATCTCTATACACCTATTTTCTTGGAGTTTTTATACTTACCCTTTGAACAGCAAAAACAAGAAGATATAAATATATTTCTTTAGTTATCTAAACAGTTCTACTTTAGTGATTCAGATAGGTTTGTTTCCATTTTTCTTTATGAAGGGAGCAATACCTATGTGTTTAAAAAACACTTCACTTGGTAAAGCACTGTGGCAATCTATGCTACTGTTCACCAAGTATTTTCAGTTGTTTTTCTGGATATGTTTTAGAATTACATAGCCCTTTCCCATTGAAGTTAGGTGTGCTCATATGACTTATTTGTCCACGTAAATGAGACTAGAAGTAACATGAAGCTTTAAGAACTAGTACATGTGCATAATTTGCTGTATTACCCTTATCCTCCTGCTGCACCTGCAGAAGCACAGAGAAGAGTCCTTCCTTAGCCCAGGTCCCTGGGTAAGGACAACATAGACAGGACCCCAGCCCCTCAGTTGACCTGCTCATGGGCATGTACCAGTTTTATACCACTGGGATAATAGGGGTTATTAGATAAACGTAACTTAGCTTATCCTGATTAATATAGTCTTCACCCCAAAACAGGGGGCTTTGGTAGTAACTAAAGGAATATAAAATATTCAATGTGCTAATATTAGCCTAATATGTTTTTTCCCTTCTTCTGGAAATGTTTATTGTACACAGCTTACATGAGATGAATATCATACAAAGGAATAATCATTTTGTGTGTGCCAAATATTTTCTTTGAATTACAGTCATTTTATTTTTTTATTTCAGTTCATGTAAAGGTACAATCAGATTACAAACATTTGCATTTGTTAGGTAGAGTCCATCTTGTAGTTATGTCCTGCACCCAAAAGGTGTGCCATATGACCTTACTTTGTGCCCATTAAGTGGGAGCACATCAGTCCTACCCTCTCTCCTCTCCCCACTCCTTCATTCCCTCTTCCCCTAACTTGAATTGAATCTAGTTTTTCTCTTAGGTGGGCATGGATTAGACTGTCTATTGGCTTCATATTAGTATTGAGTACATTGGATATTTGCCGTTCTGTTCTTGTGATACTTTACTAAGAAGAATGTGCTTCATCCTCATCCAGGTTAATACAAAAGATGTAAAGTCTCCATCTTTTTTGTGGCTGAATAGTATTCCATGGTATACATGCACCATAGTTTATTCATTCCTTCCTGGGTTGATGGGCATTTAGGTTGTCGCCACATCTTTGCGATTGTAAATTGAGCTGTGATAAATAATCTACTACAAATGTCTTTATGATGAAATGATTTTTTTTCTTCTGGGTAGATGCCTAGTAATGGGATTGTGGAATCATGAATTATAGTCTTTTTAATATACTTATGTAAGATGTCCTTGCTTTCATCTGCCAATAATAGAATTGTAAGTTTCTCATTCTTGAATTTATTCTTTTATTCACCAGACTTTTATTGAGTGTTCATTATTTGCCAGGTACAGAGTTTGGGGAGATGTTCAGGGGACTCTAGATGGTTGCCTCCTGCCTTCATCAAACTAAGAGTTAAAGACTATAAAGCACTTTATTCTTTAAAGTCTATATGCTTTAATGATTTCATAAATGATCCATACCTCATTTTAAAATAGTTTAACTATACCTAAAACTTAACTTCATGATACCTTATTTAAGATGACATAGACCAAATTTTAACTCTTGAGACCACCAGTGTCTTACCTTATATGACTAATTAACTCACTTTTTTTACAGATCTTAGATAGTTTCTTCTCTTCTCACCATCAGTATCTTTCAGTTCCTTCAACATGCCAAGTATGTTCTTACCTCAAGGCCCTTGCACATGACAGTATCTTTTCCTATTTTCCCTTAATTTAGGAAACCATTGGATACTGTTTATATTGAAATTGCTGACATCATCTTCATAGAAACGAATATATTTGTGTATATTTTTGTGTTTTCAAAAATTTGTTAGTATAGTTAGACGCTTCTCTACTACGTAAGAAATAAGAAATTAAGTGTAAACAAGAAGTTTATTTATCTCAATTAATCATAAAAGAAAAGAATTTTCTCATTATATTACCAAATGGTTTCCAGCAAATATAATTACACAATTTAAAAAGTTACAACCTAGATTCTATTTGTAGTCCATATTACAAAAATCTAAACACCTTTTGCAAGGGTAATCAAGGATAAGGTTCCCTTCTGGTTCTCTCTTCCGTCACACTCTCTCTGCCTTTTCATTCTAGGGATTCTTCAGCAAGCGCCTGAAAGGCTCCATCAAGAGGACCAAAAGCCAGTCCAAACTTGACAGAAACACGAGTTTTCGGCTTCCATCCCTTCGCAGTACAGATGACAGGTAGGAAGTTAACTTGCTTAAAACAGATAAAGCAGGGCCAAGTGGGGTGGCTCAAGCCTATAATCCTAGCACTCTGGGAGGCCAAGGCGGTGAATTGCTGGAACTCAATGAGTTCAACACCAGCCTGAGCAAGAGCGAGACACCATCTCTATAAAGTAGCCAGGCCTTGTGGTGGGTCACTGTAGTCTCAACTACTTGGGACTTTGAGGCAAGAGGATCACTTGAGCCCAAGAGTTTGAGGTTGCTGTGAGCTATGACATGACAGCACTCTACTGAGGGTGACAAAATGTGACTCTGTCTCAAAAACAAACAGATAAAGCAACTTTAGAATGGATTTTGATAAGGAATTTTGGTCTTCTCTAAGTTTACATCAATGACAATGGGAAAGAGTCAAAACAAAATTGACTTGTTCACATTAAGGCAGTATGCCCAATATTGGCTCAAATACCCAAACAGTTTAAGAATCTTATAGTTGTCAGTTTGTCAAAACTAATTTAAGAATCAGTTGTGCTGTTTCTATACAATCAAGTTCTAGTGGTCAGATGTATGTCCTTTCTTTGTAGTGTTTTGTTTGTTTGTTTGTTTGTTTGTTTTTGGTAGAGTGACTGAGGAATAATAATGGTAGCTAAAAGTTCTTGAGAATTGTATGGGATGCTTCATATACACTTTCTTATTCTTCAAAATAACCCTATATAATAAATATTTTTATTATCCTCATTTTATAGATGAAGAATCTGAGGCACAGAGAAGTTAAGTAATCTTGCCGAAGATCATATAGCTAGTAAATAGAAAAAATGGTATTTGAACTCAGGTAGTTTGCCTCCAGAGTCCATGAACTCCACTGTTATGTTGTTTTGTGTGTATGTACAGCATACAGAATTGGTCTTACTAGTTTGCAGTTAAATCTAGTAGATATATAATGAAAACTAAGCTTGGATTTCAAAAATTAGGACTACTAGCTTCAGCAAACCTCAGGTATATAGCTCACTAAGGATAACATCCTTCTAAAATTGTTGAGTGTGCACTGACAACACTTTGGATACTTTTTGTCTTCAAAATATTCAAAATTTTGGAAATAGTGCTTATTGTATCAGCATATCATTGCCATCACCAATATTTACTGAGTGCTTACTTTGTGTCAGCCACTTTAAATGTAATCTCTCATGTTATAAAACAACCCTAGATACTATTATTATTGTCATTCTGCAGATGAAGGACTGAGGCATAAAGAGATTGAGAAACTTACCCAGGGTCACATAGCTAATAAGGAGTGGAGCATGTATTTGAACTGAAGTCTGCTTCTTATATGTGATACTTTTATTTATACTTGTTTAATTTTTAGTAATTGGCATGATTTTCAGTTATCTGCCTAATAGAAATAAAAATCATAGATTTTCCAGGCAGAAAATTTCTGTCCTTATTTTAAAGATAAAACACCTGTCCCGCATATTGACTTCATGAGGCACTAATACGTTATCAGCTCTTCCTGAATCATATTAAAGGTAAAGGTGTTCTGTGGGCCAGGTATGGTAGTTCACACCTGTAATCCTAGCATACTGGGAAGGTGAGTCAGGAGGATCCCTTGAGCTCAGACCAACCTGAGCAAGAACAAGACCCCTGTCTCTACTAAAAAAAAGAAAAAGAAGAAGAAAGAATTAAAAATTAGTTAGGCATTGTGGCAGATGCCTATAGTCCCATCTACTTGAGAGGCTGAGATAGGAAGATCGCTTGAGCCCAGGAATTTGAGGTTGCTGTGAGCTATGATGCCATGGCACTGTACCAAGGGCAACAAAATGAAACTGTGTCTCAAAAAAAAGGGGGGGGAGTGCTCTGTGAAATTTGCAGTTTTGTTCAATTTGCAGTGTAATTTGTGTTGTTAATGATCTTTCATACTTCTGTGGTTTAAAAGAAGCATAAAAAACTGATTTTTTTTCTTATATTTTCCCTTGGTTTCCTATTATTCTATAATTTCCATCATGCCAGCAATTATAAGTATTTCATAAATAAGCCTCAATAAAATAGAATATTATTTTTCCCAATGTAATTGAATTACAGAGGCTTCCTATACAGAAAATTTTCAAAAACTTTATTCTTCTCTGATACCAAAACCAGGTAAAAACTCAACTAAAAAGGAGAATTTCAGACCAATTTCACTAATGAATATAGATGCAAAAATTCTCAACAAAATCTTGGCCAATAGATTACAGCTTATCATCAAAAAAGTCATACATCATGATCAAGTAGGTTTCAACCCAGGGATACAGGGTGGGTTTAATATTCGAAAGTCCATAAATGCTATTCACCGTATCAACAGAAGCAAAACCAAGGACTATATGATCCTCTCAATAGATGCAGAAAAAGCATTTGATAAAATCCATTTGATAAAATCCCTTTCTAATTAGAACACTGAGGAGTATAGGTATAGGTGGCACATTTCTCAAACTGATCGAGGCTATCTATGATAAACCCACAGCTAATATTTTACTGAATTGAGTAAAACTAAAAGCTTTTCTTCTTTGAACTAGAACCAGACAAGGTTGTCCTCTGTCACCATTGCTATTCAACATAGTGCTGGAAATTCTAGCCAATACAATTAGACATGACAAGAAAATAAAGGGCATCCAGATGGATAAAGAGGAGGTCAAACTCTCCCTTTTTGCTGATGATATGATCTTATACTTAGAGAACCCCAAAGACTCAACTACAAGACCCTTGGAAGTTATCAAAAAATACAGTAATGTCTCAGGATATAAAATCAATGTCCACAAGTCAGTTGCCTTTGTATATAGCAACAACAGTCAAGATGAGAGGTTAATTAAGGACACAACTCACTTCACCATAGCCCCAAAGAAAATGAAATACTTAGGAATATACCTCAGCTCGGCGCCTGTGGCTCAACAGGCTAAGGCGCCAGCCACGTACACCTGAGCTGGCGGGTTCGAATCCAGCCTGGGCCCACCAAACAACAATGACGGCTGCAACCAAAAAAACAATGGCCGGGCATTGTGGCGGGCGCCTGTAATCCCAGCTACTTGGGAGGCGGAGGCAGGAGACTCGCTTGAGCCCAGGAATTGGAGGTTGCTGTGAGCTGTGATGTAACAGCACTCTATCCAGGATGACAGCTTGAGGCTCTGTCTCAAAAAAAAAAAAAAAAAAAAGGAATATACTTAACAAAAGAGGTGAAAGACCTCTATAAAGAAAATTATGAAACCCTAAGAAAGGAAATAGCAGAGGACTTTAACAAAGGGAAGAATATACCATGCTAATGGCTGGGAAGAATGAACATTGTTAAAATGTCTATACTTTCCAGAGCAATTTACCAATTCAACACCATCCCTATTAAAATACCAACATCCTCGGCTTGGCGCCTGTGGCTCAACGGGCTAAGGTGCCAGCCACGTACACCTGAGCTGGCGGGTTCGAATCCAGCCTGGGCCCGCCAAACAACAATGACGGCTGCAACCAAAAACTGGCCAGGTGTTGTGGTGGGCGCCTGTAGTCCCAGCTACTTGGGAGTCGGAGACAAGAGACTCACTTGAGCCTAGGAGTTGGAGGTTGCTGTGAGCTGTGAAACCACAGCACTCTACCCAGGGTGACAGCTTGAGGCTCCGTCTCAAAAAAATAAAATAAAATAAAATACCAACATCCTACTTCCAAGACTTGGGAAAAATGATTTTGCACTTTGTATGGAACCAGAAAAAACCCCGTATAGCTAAGGCAGTTCTTAGTAATAAAAACAAAGCCAGGGGTATCACCATACCAGATTTTAGGCTGTATTACAAGGCCATAGCGGTCAAGACAGCATGGTACTTGCACAAAAATAGAGACATAGATACTTGGAATTGTACAGAAAACCTTGAAATGAAACCAATAACTTACAGCTATCTAATTGTCGATAAACCAAACAAGAGCGTTCACTGGGGGGAAAGACTCCCTATTTAATAAATGGTGCTGGGAGAATTGGATATCCACATGTAAAAGACTGAAACTGGATCTGCACCTTTCTCCACTCACAAAAATTGATTCAAGATGGATAAAGGACTTAAATTTAAGGCATGAATCGATAAAAATCCTCAAAGAAAGAATTGGAAAAACACTGGAAGATATTGGCCTGGGGAAAGACTTTATGAGGAAGACTGCCATGGCAATAGCAACAACTGCAACAATAAACAAATTGGACTTAATTAAACTGAAAAGCTTCTGTACATCTAAGGAGACAACAACCAAAGCAAATAGACAACCTACCCAATGGGAAAGGATATTTGCACATTTTGAATCAGACAAAAGTTTAATAACCAGGATCTATACAGAACTTTAATTAATCTACAAGAAAAAAACTAATAATCCCATACATCAATGGGGAAGAGAGATGAATAGAATCTTCTCTAAAGATGACAGACAAATGGCCAGTAAACACTTGATAAAATGCTCATCATCCCTAATTATTAGAGAAATGCAAATTAAAACCACCCTGAGATATCATCTAACTCCAGCAAGAATGGTGTATATCATAAAATCTCAAAACTGCAGATGCTGGTGTGGATGTGGAAAGAAAGGAGCACTTTTACACTGCTGGTGGGACTGCAAACTAATTCAACCTTTTTGGAAGGAAGTATGGAGAAAGCTCAAAGAACTCAACCTACACCTCCTGTTTGATCCTGCAATCCCATTACTGGGCATCTATCCAGAAGAAAAAAAAAAAAAACTTTTATTATAAAGACACTTGTACTAGTCTGTTTATCACAGCCCAATTTATAATTGCTAAAATGTGGAAACAGCCTAAATGTCCTTCAACTCAGGAATGGATTGGTAAGCTATGATATATGTATGCCATAGAATATTACTCAGCCGGCTCGGCGCCTGTGGCTCAACGGGCTAAGGCACCAGCCACGTACACCTGAGCTGACGGGTTCGAAACCAGCCCGGGCCCACCAAACAACAATGATGGCTGCAACCAAAAAATGGCCGGGCGTTGTGGCGGGTGCCTGCGGTCACAGCTAATTGGGAGTCGGAGGCAAGAGACTCGCTTGAGCTCAGGAGTTGGAGGTTGCTGTGAGCTATGATGCCACGGCGCTCTATCCAGGGTGACAGCTTGAGGCTCTGTCTCAAAAAAAAAAAAAAAAAAAAAAAAGAGTCACGTTTCCTTTATCCTCACTTTTCTTTTATTTGTGACAGTTGGATTTTTTTTTATTTGTACTGACCTTGACGGTTTTGAAGAGTACTGTTCTGGTATTTAGTAAATAATCAACTGAAATTTGACTGATGTTTTTCTCATGATTAAACTAGGGTTGTGGAGGGCCAGGCTCGGTGGCTCACGCCTGTAATCCCAGCACTCTGGGAGGCCTAGGCGGGTGGATTGCCTGAGCTCACAGGTTTGAGACCACAGGAAAAAAAAGCAATTAGAAATGTGAAAAAGCAGGAAAACTAGAATGAAACTTATAAGTTGGACTGAAACTCATGGTTTTCAATACATAAGAGAAATGTAAATGTATGTGTGTGTAAGTTAAGGGCATATATACACTCTTGAAGCTCACAGGGTGTGGTAGGAGTGATTATCACAGGGTAAACAAGGAATTTACCTAGTGCTTAGATCTTGGTTTCTAAAGATAGTTTTTTAATAAGGCATTAGGGCTCCTTGGGCAAGTACATGCAACAAGAAAAACAAGATAATCCTGTAACACATTGTTCTAAAAGTAAGAAATTGCTCAAAAAATGATGGGGAAATGTCAAAGAACACAAAAAGGGGCTCCCACTGGCCAAATCTTGTCAATTTGAGCATCAAAATAAATATTGGTTGTAATGAATTGCTACAATAAGACTCTATGAGTCCATACTGATATAAATTAATAACTAAACTGAAAGCCTCATGAGGAACGAGGTGTTTACATAGCTTCAAAATAATTAATTTAATTTCTACCTTCATTTCCTAGATGTGTGGAAATAAAATGCTATAAAATGGGTGGCAACAGAAATTTATTGTTTCATAATTCTAGAGGCTAAGTAGTCCAAATCAGGACTGTTTCTTTGGAGACAGAGTTTCTCTTTGTCACCCTCGGTAGAGTGCTGTGGTGTCACAGCTCATAGCAACCTCCAGCTCTTGGGCTAGAGCGAGTCTCTTGCCTCACCCTCCCGAGTACCTGGGACTGCAGGCACCCGCCACAACGCCCGGCTGTTTTTGTTGTAGTTGCCACTGCTGTTTTAGCTGGCCAGGGCCAGGTTTGAACCTGTCACCCTCTGTATATGGGGCCAGCGCCCTACCCACTGAGCCACAGGTGCCCTCCTCCAAATCAGGACTTTAATAGTTCCCTAGTCAACTGGGTAGAATTCTTCCTTGTTCTTTCTTAGCATCTGGTTGTAGCCACTGGTCCTCAGTGCTCCTTGGATCACAGCTCATCACTCCAGTGCCTGCCTCTGTTATGCTACAATGTTCTCCGTTTGCCTGTGTCCAGTTCCTATCTTCTTATGTGGATCTCAGTTATACTGGATGATAAAGAACCACTGTAATGGCTCAGCGCCTGTGGCTCAACGGGCTAAGGCGCCAGCCACGTACACCTGAGCTGGCGGGCGCCTGTGGTCCCAGCTTCTTGGGAGGCAGAGGCAGGCGACTTGCTTAAGCCCAGGAATTGGAGGTTGTTGTGAGCTGTGATGCTACAGCACTCTATCCAGGGTGACGGCTTGAGGTTCTGTCTCAAAAAAAAAAGAACCGGCTCGGCGCCTGTGGCTCAACGGGCTAAGGCGCCAGCCACGTACACCTGACCTGGCGGGTTCGAATCCAGCCCGGGCCCGCCAAACAACAATGACGGCTGCAACCAAAAAATGGCCGGGCGTTGTGGCAGGCGCCTGTAGTCCCAGCTACTTGGGAGGCGGAGGCAGGAGACTCGCTTGAGCCCAGGAATTCGAGGTTGCTGTGAGCTGTGATGCCACAGCACTCTATCCAGGGTGACAGCTTGAGGCTCTGTCTCAAAAA
>CAUYRH010055641.1:0-20632 GCA_963574655.1 Perodicticus potto
TTTTTGTTTGTTTGTTTGTTTGTTTTTGTAGAGACAGAGTCTCACTTTATCGCCCTCGGTAGAGTGCCGTGGCGTCACACAGCTCACAGCAACCTCCAACTCCTGGGCTTAGGCGATTCTCTTGCCTCAGCCTCCCAAGTAGCTGGGACTATAGGTGCCCACCACAATGCCCGGCTATTTTTCTGTTTTTGCAGTTCCGCCAAGGCTGGGTTTGAACCCGCCACCTTCGGGATATGGGGCCGGGGCCCTACTCCATGAGCCACAGGCACCGCCTAGTTTTTCCATTTTTATTTATTTTTGAGACAGAGCCTCAAGCTATCACCCTGGGTAGAGTGCCATAGCATCATAGCTCACAGCAACCTCCAACTCCTGGGCTCAAGCAATTCTCCTGCCTCTGCCTCCCAAGTAGCTGGGCTTATAGGCATCTGTCACAACGCCCGGCCATTTTTTGGTTGCAACTGTCGTTGTTGTTTGGCAGGCCCGGCCTGGATTCAGACCAGCCAGCTCAGGTGTATGTGGCTGGCTCCTTAGCCACTTGAGCCACAGGCGCCGAGCCTAGTTTTTCCTTTTTTTTTTTTTGTAGAGACAGAGTTTCACTCTATGGCCCTCGGTAGAGTGCCATGGTGTCACACAGCTCACAGCAACCTCCAACTCCTGGGTTTAGACGATTCTCTTGCCTCAGCCTCCTGAGTAGCTTGGACTCAAGGCTCCCACCACAATGCCCGGCTATTTTTCTGTTTTGCAGTTCTGCCGAGGCCAGGTTTGAACCCGCCACCTTCAGTATATGGGGCCGGCGCCCCACTCGATGAGCCACAGGCGCTGCCCTGTCTTTGTTCTTAACAGCTACATTACATCACATCTCACTAGTCCATAAAGAGGACCCAAAGTTTCTTGCTGCACTGGAGGAGCATTTCCATCCCACCTCACTGCATAATGTGGAGTCCTTCACATCTCTTGCTGTCCTTTCTATTGGTCAGAAAGGAGTTCAGTCTCCTTACAGGGCTATTCCTGTCACCCTACATCCCAGCCTCTCAGAGGACATCTCACAATCTTCGTTATCTCAGAGAGACAGCCCACACTTCCCACTGCCCATCAGAAGACATTCCCTCTCTCCCTTGGCTTCAAGAGGGCTGACCCATACTCTGTACTTCTCTACATGGGATATGCCATATCCTTTGGGGGTCAAGAGACAGGATGTCCTAAATCATTAGTAGCCAAAATGGGGTGGCAGATACCCCATCCTGTCCCAGAAGGGACTTCACACTTCCTTTGTGGAAGACCATGTTTCCCAAACTGACTGCTGCAAAAACCCTCCTCACCCTTCCCCTCGTGACACTGAACATCCCTCACTTCTTGCTGGTGCAGGGTATTGACACCTCCCACTACCGACCAGACATCTTACTCCTTCTTCACCTCTTTAGTTCTCGACCTCTTTTTCCCCTTTCGGTGCCTCAGTTTTCCCATCTGTAGGATAAGAGCAGGTTGGGCTAGGTGAGTTCTGAGGGAAGTTCTAGCTGTAAAATGCAGTTGAGAAAGTATCTTAATAAAGTTAGGGTTTCTTGGACCTTACAAGCATAAAGTTAGGTGAATAGCACTCCTCAGTTTTGTCACAAAATCATTATCAACCTTTGCAAAATCTTCTTTGCACTTCATTTTACATTTTTAAAATTCCTTCCTAACTCATCTAATATATTTGATGTTTTTTCATGGTATGTGTTCTGACTTGGGAAATATATGGTCTTATATATGTATGTGTTTTATTGACATGAGAACATGCTATAGATTTTGTCCTGTTTTTGAACTTTTTCCCTCATGCCACTTTGTCTGTTTTTGAATTTTTTTTTTTTTTTTTGAAACGGAGTCTCACTCTGTAGTCCTGGGTAGAGTGCCGTGCTGGCATCATAGCTCACAGCAACCTCAAATTCTTGGGTTCAAGTGACCCTCCTGCCTCAGCCTCCCAAGTAGCTGGGATTACAAGTGCCCACCACTACGCTTGGCTAGTTTTTCTATTTTTAGTAGAGACAGGGTCTCACTCTTGCTCGGGCAGATTTTGAACTCTTGAGCTCAAGCAATCACCCAGATTGGCCTCTCAGAGTGCTAGGATTACAGGCGTGAGCCACTATGCCTGGCCTTAATTTTTTTTTATTTTTGATCAACATTGTGTTTCTCAAATCTCTCCATCTCATTTCCTGTTATCCTAGCTCATGGCTATATGTGCTGGGGAGGTTTTTACAGGGAGAATCATCACATTTACTTGTCTGTTCTCCTGGAGATGGACACCTAAGTTGCTTTTGACTCCACATTAATTATAGACAGTGCTTCAGTGAACATCTGCATATATGTTCCCATATGTTTTTCTTTTCAGATAGATACACAGGAGTGAGATTCTTGAGTTGTGGGGTCGTTTCATAAAATACCTCAGAGTGGCTTCCAAAAAGACTAATACCAGTTTACACTTCCATCTCTTCCCTCTTATCCTTCCAAATCCTCGATATTATCCTTTTAAAATTTGCCAGCCTAATTTATCAAAAGTGGTGCCTCCCTGCTGATTTCAGTTGCATTTCTGTGATTCCTGGTGAAGTAAAGCATCTCTTCATGTACTTGGGGATTTCCCCGATGAATGACTATTTACATCCTTTCCCCATTTTACCCCTCTCTTCTTGCTCATCTGTAGGTACTCTATGTGTGTTTGAGAAAGGAGTCCATTTTTTTTTTTTTTTTTTTTTTTTAGAGACAGATTCTCACTTTGTCACCCTCGGTAGAGTGCTGGGGCGTCGCAGCTCACAGCAACCTCCAGCTCTTGGGCTTAGGTGATTCTCTTGTCTCCGTCTCCCAAGTAGCTGGGACTACAGGTGCCCACCACAATGCCTGGATATTTCTTTTGCAGTTTGGCTGGGACCAGGTTTGAACCCTCCATCCTTGGTATACGAGGCCAGCGCCCTACTCAGTGAGCCACAATTGCTGCCCAAGAAAGGAGTCCATTTTGAGATGGAATCTTTCCTGAGTCTCTTAGCTTTCTATTCCCCGTATATCGGTGTACTTTGTTGGATAAAGTGATTATCATTTCTTTTCTTTTTTTTAATTTTTTGTGAGACAGAGTCTCACTCTGTTGCACAAGGTAGAGTGCTGTGGCATTATAGTTCACGGCAACCTCAAACTCTTGGGCTCAAGAGATCCTCTTGCGTCAGCTTTTCTATTTTTAGTAGAGATAGGGTCTCACTCCTTTTTTGTTTTGTTTTTTTGAGACAGAGCCTCAAGTTGTAGCCCTGGGTAGAGTGCTATGGTACCACAGCTCACAGCAACCTCTAACTCTTGGGCTTAAGCAATTCTCTTGCCCCAGCCTCCCAAGTAGCTGGGACTACAGGCACCTGCCACAACACCTGGCTATTTTTTGGTTGTACTTGTCATGGCTGTTTGGCAGGCCTGGGCTGGATTCAAACCTGCCAGCTCTGGTGTATATGGCTGGTGCCTTAGCCGCTTGAGCTACAGGCGTTGAGCCAGGGTCTCACTCTGTTCGGGGTGGTCTTAAATTCTCGAGCTCAGGCAATCCACCTGCCTCAGCCTACCAGAGTGCTGGGACTACAGGCATGAGCCACTGTGCCCAGCCTGTGATTATCATTTTTAATCTCATTTTCCCCTCAACAATCCCATGTGAAGGGGCCAGGAAAGAGATTGTTATCTCATTTTAAAGAGGAAAGCCTAGAATCAGAGGCCCAGAGAGGTTTAGGGCCCACGCACGGCTCCTGAGTGGAATCCCGGCTCTTGACCGGGGTGTGGCACAGGTGGCTTGTATATCTCTGAGCATCAGTTTTCTCCTCTGTGTATCAGGGGTGCTGATGCCCTAGTTTTAGGCTTTTGTAAGCCATGGTAAGTGTCTAGCTCTGAGCTGACACCAGGGATTTTGTGTCATCACCTCCTCTTTTCTCTCTCTGCTCCCACAGAAGCAAACTGCACCTATTTTAAATTCTTCACCACAGGAGAGAATGCACACATCTTCCAGAGAACCACAAAGAAAGGTGAGAACTTTTCCCTGTGCTAGGTGAGGGGTGGAGGATATACTGACCATGCTGGAGGAGTGGGTTCCTTTTATTTGTTTATTTATTTATTTTTGAGACAGAGTCTCAATCTGCATCCCATCATCACTGCTCACAGCAACCTCAAACTCTTGGGCTCAAGAGATCCTCAGCCTCAGTCTCCCAAGTAGCTGGGACTATAGGCGCCTGCCACCACACCCAGTTAATATTTCTACTTTTAGTAGAGATGGGGTCTCACTCTTGCTCAGGCTGGTCTCAAACTCCTGAACTCAAGCAATTCACCCACCTTGGCCTCCCAGAGTGTTGGAATTACAGACATGAGCCACCACAGCTGGTGGAGGAGTGAGTTCTTGACAGCACCGTCCCTTCCCCTACCTTATCCCAGGATAGGCTTGGCTTCTTTAATCTGCAGATGTCCCATCTCTGGGGAGTGGTGGCAGGAGAGTCAATGATGAGGATGTTATTTTCCAAAGCCCTGTGCCTTACACTCTTACCCCTAGTTCTGCCAATGCCACATGCTGTGGAACTTTGGGCAAGTCCCAGCCCCTCTCTGTGGGCAGCATGTTTAACATGTCACAACTGTGCATATACCACATGGTAAGCGCAGCACTTGGGGCTCATTTATATGCTCACCAGTCTTTTCTATAACCCTCCAGATGAGACAATGGAAGCTCAGAAATGGTTACAATTATTTTTCCCCAAGAAGTGGCAGACACTGGAGCAGGATTCAAATTCAAGCAGTTCTGACTCTAAAGCAGCACTATCTTGCACGCTCTTCCGTGAGAACGGAAATGTTCTGTGTCTGAACCATAGGGGAGCCACTGGACACACTTGGCTACTGAACACTTGGAATGTGGCTGGTGTGTTGAAGGAACTGAGTTTTAAATTTGGTTTCATTTAGAATTAAGTGACCACATGGAGCTAGTGGTTACTGTAATGAACAATGCAGCTCTGAAGACTTTGCCCTTTCAGCTCTAACCCCTGACTCCCCATCACCGCACTGGCTCAGTGTCTCCACCAGTAAGGGAATTGGGCTTATCTCCTGAATCTTATCTGGCCTTTGTAGACATTTAATGGGATGATGCACCTAAAATACTTGGTGTGGAGCCTGGTACATAGTGGGTCCTCAATAAATGGTGGTGGTTCTTTACCTTCTCCTTTTTCTCTTGCTCTCACACTGTGTGAGGTTGAGCAAGCTGCTGTGTGCCTCTGAGGTAGGGAGGCACTGGGCACTCACTTTACCTATGTGACCTCTAATTCTTGTGACAGCCCACCCAGATGGAGATTTTGCTCCTGATTTTCTAAGAGGAGGAAACTGAGGCTGAGAGGAGTTCAGAGCCTTTACCAGAATCTTCTACCTAGGAAGTGCTGGGGAGGATTCCAGCTTGGATCATTCCACTTAATACACCACCTTCACCATTGTCTCCTTCATACCCACTGCCTCAGTTTCCTCCATGTAAACAAATGGTGACCAGATCATAAGTTAATGATTGGTAATTTCCACCTCTTTATAATCCTGGTTCTGTCTCTTTTTTGTTCTGTGTCCTTAGGCAAATAACTAACCCTCTCTGAGTCTTACTTCTTTAAACAGTGTAAATAAAATGTTGGGCTGGATGATCTTCCGCTTGAAAATTCCTCTCAGGTCTTGAATCTTACATCTCTCTGGTTCTGAGTCCCTGTAGATGAGTACTCCCTACTCCCTACATTCCATGTTCTCTGCTTCTTCCCTCTCTCCTCCTTACAGAAGTGAATCTGGCAGCTGCCGTGATAGCAGTGCTTGGCCTGGCAGTCATGGCCTTGGGATGCCTCTGTATCATCATGATGCTCAGCAAAGGTGCAGAGTTCCTGCTCCGAGTTGGGGCTGTCTGCTTTGGCCTCTCAGGTGAGGATTGAGAGCCTGGAGGCTGAGGACATCATAGGCTGGGAAGATCTCCAAGTACTGTGGCATGCTGAGTGATGGGCTTTCTCTGCACCACTGCAAGCTGGGAGTAGGGGCTCCAAGCACTGTTGCATGCTGGGAGATAGGATCTCTATGTATCATTGCAAGTTGGGAGTAGGGGCTCCAAGCACTGTTGCATGCTGGGACATGGGATCTCTGTGCACCATTGCAACTTTGGAGTGGGATCTCCAAGCACTGTTTCATGCTGGGAGTTGAGCGGGGTAGTTCAAGAGTCTATAGGAGGCTCAAAGATGAAGGAATTCCAAGCCCTAATGTTGACTGAGGATTGGAGAGTCTCCAAATACTCCTTTAGATTTGGGCCTGGGGTCTCCAAGCACTGTTGAGTGCTAGGAGCTGGAGAAAACTCAAGGACTACAGAAGTCTCAAAAATGGGAGCATTCTCAGTCATGTTGTTAGCTGGGAATTGGAGGCTCTCCAGACCCTGTTTTAGAATTGGACCTGGAGACTCCAAACATTACAGCATGCTGGGGAGGTTTCTGAACATTATTTCATGCTATGAGGATAGGGAAGCCCATTGGCTATAGTAGGTTCAAATATGGGAGTTTCAGGCCCCTGTTTTTGCTTTTGTTTTTGGTTTTGGGGGGGGCCTCAGAATTGAATTGTCTCCAAAAACTCTTTTAGATTTGGTAGCTGAGGTCGGCAAAGACTACTGTGTTCTTGGAGTTGAGGGTTCAAATAAAATGCTACACCTTGTGAAATGTAGTCCTCAATAATAAAAACTTCAATTTATTGTACATCTAGTTCAAATCCTTACACCAGTGCTACTAGGTAAAAGTTGCTATTTTCCACTTCATAGATAAGAAAATTGAGGCTCAGAGAAGTCAGATAAAATCCTTATGGTAGGGCGGTGCCCATAGCTCAGTGGGTAGGGCACCGACCACATACACCGAGGCTGGCAGGTTTGAACCCAGCCCGAGCCAGCTAAAACAATGACAACGGCAACAACAACAACAAAATAGCTGGGCGTTGTGGTGGGCGCCTGTAGTCCCATCTACTTGGGAGGTTGAAGCAAGAGAATCGCTTGAGCCCAAGAGTTTGAGGTTGCTGTGAGCTGTGATGCCACAGCACTCTACCCAGGGTGACCACTTGAGACTCTGTCTCAAAAAAAAAGAAAGAAAGAAAGAAAAGAAAAAGAAATCCTCATGGCAACACAATCAATGATGGAAGAGGTGGAACTTAAAACTAGGTCTTCTTATGTCAAAGTATGTCTTATCACCTCACCTCATTATTGCATCTTGGAAACTATGCTTTTGCGTGATCTTTGTAAGCTCAGAATGGTATTATGGAATGAATGCTTAACTGGGAGGCATGTGGTCTAAACTCTAGCCTAGGCTGTGCCCTGTATCATTGTCTTAGGAAGGTACCTTTTATTTTCTGGGCTTTGCTTTCCTTATTGGGTTAAATGTTTTGTAAGGTGGATAGAAACATCATTAATTATAGAAAGTACAATTAATGAAGTACATAGAAACTTCATTTCTTTATTCTTTATGTATTATGAGAACCTACTATATTCCAAGAGCTAGAGATACAAGATCCAATAGGAGAGACACTGTGTCTGTTCTCAAAGAGCCAGATATAGTCTGTAACCAATTATTACACAAATAATAATTCAACTATAATTGTGGTGAGAGTTATGATAAAGTATATTAAGGGTTCACACTGTGGTGGGAGTGTGCGTCAGAGAAGCTCCTCAATTAAGTGTCATTTGCTCTGATAATTGAAGGATAAATAGGAATTATCCAAAGTATGATGGTGACCATTGTGGTGGCAACAGGTGATGTTGATGTTGATTTTGCCATTGGTGGTGGTGATGTTGATGTTGATGGTGATAGTGAAGGTGGTGGTGATGTTGATGGTGGTGGTGATGTTGACAGTGATGGTGATGTTGACGGTGATGGTGATAGTGACAGTGGTGGTGATGTTGACAGTGATGGTAATAGTGACAGTGATAGTGACATTGACAGTGGTGGTGATGTTGACTGTGATGGTGATGTTGATGGTGATGGTAATGGTGATGGTGATGTTGACGGTGATGATGATGTTGATGGTGATGGTGATAGTGACGGTGGTGGTGATGTTGATAGTGGTGGTGATGTTGACAGTGATGGTGATGTTGACAGTGGTGGTGATGTTGACGGTGATGGTGATAGTGACAGTGATGGTGACATTGACAGTGGTGGTGATGTTGACTGTGATGGTGATGTTGATGGTGATGGTGATAGTGACGGTGGTGGTGATGTTGACAGTGATGGTGATAGTGACGGTGGTGGTGGTGGTAATGGTGGTGATGGTGCATGTGCAAAGACTGAAAGACTTCACAACTTTGAGGAACAGAATAAAGATTAGAACCTAAGACAAAGCAAGCTTGCAGAAGTGTACGTGGTGGCTTTAGTTAATGAGTGAGGTAAAGGCCTGACCCAAGATGAAGCCAGAGAGATGTGCTAGGTGTTTTAAAAGCATACCTGAGACGGCATCTGCAGCTCAGTGAGTAGGACACCGGCCCCATCTGCCGGAGGTGGCAGGTTCAAACCCAGCCCCGGCCAAAAACTGCAAAAAATATATATAAAAATAAAAATAAAAGAGTACCTGAGTGGAAAATTATAATGACAACATTATTGTTGCTTTAGAGACCTCTCTGGACAAAGGGGAAATAATCCAGTCATCCCCTTTCATTTTATTCATTTGTTTGTTTAATTCATTGGAACATACACAGATCTCCAGAGTCCCCCCTGGATATCCATGTGGGTTTGGTTCCAGGACTCTCCAGAGATGCCAAAATCCATGGGTGCTCAAGTCTCTTATGTAAAACGGTGTAGGATTAGCATATAACCCTTGTACATCTTCCTGTGTACTATAAGTCATCTCTAGATTACTTGTAATACCTGGTACAATGTAAATGCTATGTAAATAGTTGATACAACATATTGTTTAGAAAATAATAATAAGAAAAAAGGTCTGTACATGTTCAGTACAGATGCAGCCATCCTGTTTTTTCCCAATATTTTTGATCCATGGTTGGTTGAATGCTTGGATATGTAACCCTCAGGTACAGAAGGCTGATTGTGTATATATATACATATATGTAATATTAGGAGAGTATACAGGACAGAAAGCTGCCTCGTAGAAATTACCACCTGATTAAGGATGCAGAAATAACACAAATAATCTCACAATTACAAACTGGAGAAAGTGCTCTGAAGGAGAAGCAGTGTGCTGTGAGGGTGCACAATGAGAACACTTGATTTACTGCAGGGAGCTAAAGGGGCCCACTCTGAGAAAGTGACATAGAAAATGTCAAAGTCTAGGTAACCAAGCTGGAAAGAGTTCTTTGGAGGGTGACAGGGATGCTGGTGCAAAAGATGGCCCTGTGAAATCAATAGGGAATCAAAAAGACCTGGTTGGAGTCCCAAATTCTTAAAAGCTGCATAATATAAAAATACATTTTTATATCCCTGGGCTGAAATCTACTAGGCATGAACCAGGCATCTAAGTATCAAGTGTTTGCCCATTCACTTATCCTTGCATTCATTCTTATGGCAATTTTCTCCCTCTTTTTCCCTCCCTTCCTTCCATCTGTTTTTCTTCCTTCTTTCCTCTCTCCAACCATCTATTTATCCATCTGTTCATACATCCATTCATTTCACAAGTATTCTTTTTTTTTTTTGGGTGGTGGGGGCGGGGGACAGTGTCTCACTCTGTTGTCCTGGGTACAGTGCTGTGGCATCATAGCTCCCAGCAACTTCAAACTCTTAGGCTTAAGAGATTCTCTTGCCTCAGCCACCCAAGTAGCTGGGAGTACAGGTGCCCACCACAACGCCCAGCTATTTTTTGTTGTTGTTGCAGTTGTCACTGTTGTTTAGCAGGTCTGGGCTGGGTTTGAACCTGCCAGCCTCGGTGTATGTAGCTGGAGCCCTAGCCTCTGAGCTATGGGTACCGAGCCCACAACCTCAAACTCTTGGGCTCAAGCGACTCTTTTGCCTCGGTATTCTAAGTAGCTGGGATTAGGCACCCACCACCATATCCAGCTAGTTTTTTATTTATTTTTATTTTTTATTTTTTAGTAGAGACAGGGTGTAGCACTTGCTCAGTCTCAAACTCCTGTGCTCAAGCAGTCCACCCCCATCAGCCTCCCAGAGTGCTAGGATTATAGGCATGAGCCAGTTTGCGGGGCCACGAGTATTCTTTTAATACCTCATAAATGCTAGATGCTATGCTAGGTACCCATGGGGACAGAATGAGACAAAGGTAAAGATGACCCCTATTCTCATTGAGTTTACAGTTTGGTAGAAAGTTGGTGCTAACATTGTTATTTCAGTCACACCTACATTACCCCTGGGGGTGCCCAGGAAGTTGTTGATATAAAAAGGATTAATGGAAGTCTTGGACGTGAACGTATCTACAAATTGTACAACCAAATGAGAGTGATGACAGATCTGATTTTGTAATTACTGTGGCTACATTGGGTATCAAGGATTGGAGTAGATTGGACTTTGGAAATCTCCGTAGATAAAAGAACATGTTTCGGTTATATTGTCTCTCTCCCTGGGATGTATATGTCAGGTGTGCCTCTGTGTTTTAGAGCTATGATACACACAAGTTTGTGCCCACATGGATTCATAGTCCAGTGTGGGAAGACAGAAGTGAGATAGAGACGATATTCATCTAAATCAATGTATATTAATAACTACCATCTGTGATGATGATATAAAGAAAAAGTAAAGAGTGTTGCTGTACACGATTTCTATACACACACACACACACAAACAAAAGATAAAGAGTATGAGAAAAATACATAACAGGTAGGCTCAAGGTGGCAGTGGTCAGGAAAGCCTTCTTTAAAACATTTAAATTTAGGGGCTGGGCTTGGTGGCTTACACCTGTAATCCTAGCCCTCTGGGTGGCTGAAGTGAGTGGGTTCTTGAGTGCAGGAGTTTATCACCAACCTGAGCAAGAGGGAGACCCTGTCTCTAAAAAATAGCCAGGAGTTGTGGTGGATGCCTGTAGTCCCAGCTACTCAGGAGGCTGAGGCAGCAAGATCGCTTGAGCCCAAGGGTTTGAAGTTACTGTGGGCTATGATGACACAGCACTCTACTGAGGGCAAAAAAGGGAGACTCTGTCTCAATAAAAAGAATTTTAATTTAAGCAGAGATGAGAAGAATGATGATGCTTAAGGTAGGCTCAGGGAGGAGTAAGCAGAAATCCCACCTGCCATTTGTTTTCATTCCACTGGGAGCTAAATGGTTGGGGGAAAAATATCAAAGGAATACTATTTCAGAACACATGAAAATTACATGAAATTCAAAATTCAGGGTCCAAAAATAAAGTTCCACTGGCCTCCAGCCACTCCATTCATTCACGTACCGTCTGTGGCTGCTTTCACACCACAGAGTCGAGTGGTTGTGACAGAGACCATATGGCCCAGAAAACTGTAAATACCTACAATGGGGCCCAGAGGCTGCAGTTTGCTGACTCACGACTTGGACCAAAAATCTAGAAGTCATTCTCGGTCGCTCTATTGTCCTTGTACCTCACATCCATTCAGTCAGCAGAGGCTATTGGTGCTACCTGGAAAATATATTTTGAACGTGAACACTTCCCTCCATTTTCACCATCCCCCTGATCCAAGCCACGACCTTATTTCCCTGAGGTAATTTCTGTGGCCTCCTCACTGTCCCCTGGGTTTCTCCTCTCATCCTCCTCAAGTCAGTTCTCCATAGAGCAGCTCGAGTGAGATTTTTTTTTTCTGAGACAGAGTCTCACTCTGTCACCCTAGGTAGAGTGCCATGGTGTCACAGCTCACAGCAATCTCATACTCTTGGGCTGAAGCAATCCTCTTGCCTCAGTCTCTGGAGTAGCTGGGACTACAGGTGTCCACCACAACAACCGGCTAGTTTTTCTATTTTTAGTAGAGACTGGGTCTCACGTTTACTCAAGTTGGTCTCAAACTTCTGAGCTCAAAGGACCCACATGCCTCGGCCTCCCTCTAGAATGCTAGGATTGCAGGCATTAGCCACCTCGCTGGGCTTTGAGTGAGACTTTTAAATCATAAATCAGATCCTGGTTCCTCCCCTGATCAAAGGCCACTGACGTGCTACCTATTAGGGTAGCACAGCTCCAAGGCTTCTGTGGGTTGACTCCTGGCTTCCGGGTGGTTCCATCTCTTGCTGTGTTTGCTGTCTCTCAGACCCTCCAAGCTCATTCCTTTCTCAGAGCATTTTTGCACTGCTGTCTCCCTCAGCCTGGAATGTTCTCCCACCAGTTCCTCCCATGTCTCATTCCCTCATACCATTGACATCTCTGGTAGATGCCACCACCTTGGAGAGACCATCATTAGCCACCTTCTCTGAAGTAGACTCTTGACCAGTGGGGACCTCACCCTGCCTGATTTTTTTCATAATATTGATTGCTACCTGAAATTATGTACTTTCATGTCTGTATTTGTCTGCCTGGGCTGTTCTAATATAGTACCACAGACTGGGCAGCTTAAACAACAGACACTGGTTTCCTCAAAGTTATGTAGGCTAGATATCCATGAGCATCCAGGGCTGGTTTCCTCTCAGAAACCAGCTTGCTGATGGCGACCTTCGCCCTGTGTCTTCACATGGTCATTCCTCTGACCACGTCTGTGTCCAAATTTCCTTCTCTTATGAAGACACCAACAATTGTATCGGATTAGGGCTCACGCTGGCAATCTCCCTTTAAATTAATTATCCCTTTACAGAACCTATCTCCAAACAGTCATATCCTGAGGCACTGGGGGGCCAGGACCCCAACACTTGAACTTTTGGGGGGGGACACAATTTAGCCCACAACAATGCAATTAGGTTGATATTACCCACCTCCCTTTCTTGGATGAAACTCCAGAAGCACAGGGACCTTGCTAGTCTTGTCTAGATACACTTTCTAACAAGAGCTCAGTGGAGATTGGCTGAATGACTGGAAGAACACAGTCAACTAGCAAAAGAATAAAGGGGGCTGAAAAAAAAAAAAGAATAAAGGGGTCTGGGTGGTGCCTCCTGCCTGTCCCTAATGCTGAGCTGTATGGAGCAAAAAAGGGCTCATAAAGGGGACTTTGAACCACAACATCCAGGCTACGTTCTCTAGATGCTTGCTTGCAAACCGCATGGGGATGCAGTGTAGGGAGGAAGGAGGCTCAGGGACTGAGGTTGGGGCCAGACTCCAGGACCTCAGATCCCAGGGGCAGCCGGGATTCCTCAGATGGTCCTACATGACCCCAGTCCCTTCCATCTCTGCAATTCCACTTAACCACCTCTCTCCCCACCTCTGTGCTCTCTGCTCCAGCCACATTGACCTTTGTTCTTTTCCTCAACATGCCACACTCTGTGCTGCCACAGCCACCTTTGCACCAGCCACTCTTTAGTTTTGTGTGCAGCTGGCTTCCTTTGCTCCTTCAGGTCTGGGCTCAGATGGCTTTTCCTAATGACAGCATCTAATGTCCCCAGTCCACCCCAGGCGTCACTCTCCCTGTTTTTGTTTTCTTTCTATCATGTGTCACTCTCTGAAGTTATCCTGTCTCCTCCTTTGTTGACTTTGAAAGTTGGAGCTTGGTAGCCTGCAGGCCAGCGCCGGCCAGGAGATGTACTTTGTCTGGCAGACAGGGTATAGAGATTTCTCTGCATCGACATTTAAAGGTTGGACAAATTCCTGGGAAAGTAATAATCATTTATTTAAGCAATTCTGGCTATTCTTGAGAAATAAGGAGAGCTGTCATTGTTCTCACCACACTTTTGTGCTTCATGTGTAATATTTATGCTTTGGTGTTGCCCTTGTAGGCATTTGAGTTATGCAAGCCTTAGTTTTTATTTATTTATTTAATTTATTTATTTTTTTGAGATAGAGTCTCACTATGTTGCCCTCGGTAGAGTACTGTGGCATCACAGCTCACAGCAACCTCAAACTCTTGGGCTTAAAACGATTCTCTTGTCTCAGCCTCCCAAGTAGCTGGCACCACAGGCGCCCGCACAACGCCTGGCTATTTTTTTTGTTGTTGTTGTTGCAGTTTTTGTTATTGTTATTTAGCTGGCCCAGACTAGGTTCGAACCCACCAGCCTTGGTGCATATGGCTGGCACCATAACCACTGTGCAATGGGCACCAAGACCAAGCCCTAGTTTTTAGATGACCATCTGTCTTCTCCGAGTGGAATATAAGCTCCATGATGGCTTATATGGTGGTGGCTTTCTTTACCTATTTCCTTCTTTTTCTTCTCTTTTGCTATTTTTTTAATATTGAATTGCATTACAAATTGACTTTCTTTTTATTTTGTGACCCTCCCACCACCACCACCACTCTTTTAAAAGAAAACTTTGATGGAGTCTTAGTTTGAATTTTATGTTTCTCTTTTAAAATTTTTTTTATTTGTTTATTTTATTTTTATTTATCTTATTTTTTGAGACAGAGGCTCAAGCTGTCGCCCTGGGTAGAGTGCTATGGCATCACAGCTCACAACAACCTCCAACTCCTGGGCTTAAGCAATTCTCTTGCCTCAGCCTTCCAAGTAGCTGGGACTACAGGCACCTGCCACAATGCCTCACTATTTTTTGGTTGCGGTTGTCATTGTTGTTTGGCAGGCCCGGGCTGGATTTGAACCTGCCAGCTCTGGTGTATGTGGCTGGTGCCTTAGCCACTTAAACCACAGGTGCTGAGACAAATTTTTTATTTTTTTGAATTTTGCGTTTCTTGATTCCTGTGTTTGCTTAAAAAGAAAAAATTGTAGGGCAGGCTGAGTGGAGTGGCTCACACCTCTAATCCCAGCACTCTGGGAGGCTGAGGTGGGTGGATTGCTTGAACTTACGAGTTCAAGACAAACCTGAGCAAGACTGAGACCTCACCTCTACTAAAAGTAGAAAAACTAGCAGGGCATTGTGGTGGGCACCTGTAGTCCTGGCTACTTGAGAGGCTGAACTCTTGAGCCGGGAGTTTGAGGTTGCTGTGAGCTATGATGTCACGGCATTCTACCGAGGGTGACAGAGTGAGACTCTTATCTTCAAAAATATACATATATTGTAGGAAAATATGCCAATCATAAAGTTTACCATGTCCCTCCTTTCCCCATTTAATTTTAGTTGATGTACATATAATAACAGTACATGCTTATGGGATGCAATTGGGATATCTGTCACCTCAAACTTTAATTATTTCTCAGTGTTGTGAACATTCAAAATCCACCTAGCTTTTTGTTTGTTTGTTTTGAGACAGGGTTTTGCCCTGTCACTTGAACTAGAGTGCAGTGGTGTGATCGGAGGTCATAGCAACCTCAAACTCTTAGTGACATTCCTGCCTCAGCCTCCTAAGTAGCTGAGACTCCAGGTGCCCACCACAATGCTTAGTTGGTTTCCCTATTTTTAGTAGAGACGGGGGTCTTGCTCTTGCTCAGGCTGGTCTTGAACTCCTGACCTCAAGTAATCCAGTGGCCTTGGCCTCCCAGCAGGCTGGAGGTGTGAGCCTCTGGGCCTGGCCTCTTCTCACCGCTTTTTGAAACTATACACTAAGTTGTAGTTGAGCATATTCTCCACCCTGTAGTGCCGCAGAATACAGGCCTCGTTCCTCCCCTCTAGCTGCAATTCTGCATCTGCCTTTTGCCTGGGTTTCGGTGTGTAGTTCTGTGGCCTCCACACGATCACAATGTCGTACAGCCATCACCACCCTGTCTCTCCAGAACTCCTTTCGTCTTCCCAGCTGAAATTCCATACCCAATAAACACCAACGCCCCCTTTTCCTCTCCCTTGGCAGCCGTCATTCCTCTTTCTGTCTCTGTGAATCTGTGTCTTGTTTCCTTCTTTATCACTAGCTTCAAAAATGGTGCCTGCCACTTTGCAGGTGTTGAGTATTTGTCGAATTCAAGAGTGAGAGGGTGTCCAGGACTCTCCTGGACCTCTGGCTTGAGTGGGCATGTAAAGGAGGGAGATGCTGGGACCCGAGGGCCACCCTGTCCTCTCTCCCTGCAGGCCTGCTGCTCCTGGGAAGCCTGGAGGTGTTCCGGCATTCCGTGCGCGCCCTGCTGCAGAGGGTCAACCCGGAGCCTCCTCCGGCGCCGCCCCTCTCCTATGAATACTCCTGGTCTCTGGGCTGCGGTGTGGGGGCCAGCCTGCTCCTGCTCCTGGGGGGCATCTGCTTTCTGGGGCTCACCCTGCCTTCCCGGCCCTGGGAATCCCTCTGTCCCAAGAGGGGTCACCAAGCCACCTAGAGCAACCAGTGAGCTTTCTCTAAGCAGCTGCTGAGCCCTTTTACTCTCTCCAAAGTCTCCTCCAAATCTCTCTCCACCCCCTAGAGAAACTGTTCTCCCTGCCACTCGCACCGCATCCTTTCCTTCTGTAAATGTGGTTTTCTGGGTGGCTGTATCTGAGCTGCCTGGGTGGGGAGGGGTGGCTGAGAAGAGGCTTTTTGCAAACGAGGGTCCCCAGGGAAGACTGGTGGGACCTGATGAGTAAGTCAGTTGTAGGGATGTGGCCAAGGGACTCCTCCATTTTCTGAGTCTGAATTGACTCACTCTGAATCTTGGGTTGGGTTGGGGGAAGTGGGGAAGAATCTCAGGGTCTGACCTGGCTGTGATCTGTTTTGGGATTAAAGGTTTGAAAACTTAACAATTTTGCCTTGTTGGAGTCTGTTTGTGAGGTGACTGTGCATTCTGGAGTAGAGAAAAGAGACTCCACATCCCCTCCGGAAACATGCCACTTACCATGTGTAAATGAACCCATGGAGAAGAGCCGAGAGTGTCGAAAACACACTGTTGTGAAGGGTTGAATGATGTCTCCCCACAAAAACATGCATGTTGGATTCCTGACAATCAGGAGCTTGGGGTGTGACCTTATCTGGAGGTAGGGTCTTTGCAAAATCCATCGGGTTAAACTGAGGTCTCTAGGATGAGTCCTAATCCAGTACGTCTGGTGTCCTTGTGAAAAGGGGGCATTTGGATAGAAACAGACATGCACAGAGGGAAGACGATGTGCAGGAAGATGGCAGAGACACAGGCAAGGTGGCACCCGCATGCCGAGGAGTGAGGCCGGGAGCAGCTTCTCCCTTCTCAGGAGCCAGGACTGACAGTGCCTTGAACTCGGACTTCCAGTCTCCAGAACCGTGAGACAACAGATTCCTGTTGTGTGAGCCCCCTGCAACTGGAGTACTTTGTTATGGCAGCCCCAGGAAAGTGATGTGGATTTAGTACCTGGAGTGGGTGCTGCTATAACCCACACCTGGAAATGAGGAAGTGGCCTTGAAAGTGAGTAATAAGCAGAATCTGGGTAAGTTCTAAAGTTCATAAAAGAAAAAGCTGGCCGGGCACTGTGACTCATGCCTATAATTCCAGCACTCTGGGAGGCCGAGGCTGGACAATTGGTTCAGGTTAGGAGTTTGAGACCAGCATGAGCAAGAGTGAGAGCCCCATCTCTGCTAAAAATAGAAAAGTTAGCTGGGCATTGTGGAAGGTGCCCATAGTCCCAGCTACTCGGGAGGCTGAGGCAACAGGATCACTTGAGCCCAAGAGTTTGAGGTGGTTGTAAGCTAGGCTGAGGCCATGAGACTCTACCCAGGGTGACACAGAGACTCTGTCTCAGAAAATAAAGGCATAAACCTGAGACTCAGGTACTCTCTCAGTTATCAGGAAAGGGGAACCCCACACTTCCTAGGTGAGAAATTTATCTCCCTGATGAGGAAGTCCCTTTCATGCTGGTACACTTTATAATTACAGTTGCCCCTTGGTTCATGCAGGGAATTAGTTCCAGGACTCTTGAGTATACCCAAATCCATGCATACCCACATGTGGCCATTGGCCCTGCTGAGCCCACGTACACGTATATAGAAAGTTGACTCTTGGTATACATGGGTTTCACTTCCTAGGAATACTCTGATCTTCATGCACTTGAAAAAAATTCACTTATTACTACATTAGTAGATTGGCCCAGGTTCATGTCTCTTGATCACGGCACAGCCTCTGACTCACTTTGTGTGCTGGCGAGAGAGCTGGGGTGTCTGTGCACTCTTTCTCTCAACACACAGAGGGGTTCCTGTGGGCAATGACTGAGCATGTGGAAGGCAGACTGGCTTGAAACCCTGGGTCCGTCATTCACTGCTGTGCCTTTCCCCTCCTTGCTTTCTTCATCCCTGAAGACGGTTCATTGGCTGAATATAGCACGCACTTCCCAGCATTGCTGTGAGGAGCAAATGTGATGATCATCCCCGAAAAGCTCCTAAAAGGCTACCTGGCACAGGGTTGCAGTGATCCCCATCTCTGCTGTTATAATTTTTTTATCAAGTGACACTTGGCGAACAGGGACCCCCCACCCTACCAGCTGACGGTCTGGGAATGGAAACATGTTAATCACATAATCACATTAATAAGCGTGTAATTATAAACTGAGATAAGTGCTAGGAGAGATCATCGACAATTATTTTCTGTTCTTTGACTTTGTGCCCAGCCAGCTCAAAGAGACCCTGAGAGATGTCTGTCGTGGGGTACAGAAGAGGGGGCCTGGTCTTGGGTGAATGTCTTTTTGGCCAGTGGGGTCTTCACTCTGAAAACTCTTTTTTTGAGATAAAGTCTCACTTTATTGCCCTGGGTAGAGTGCCATGGCACCACAGCTCACAGCAAACCTCAAACTCTTGGGCTCAAGTAAATCTCTTGCCTCAGCCTCCCAAGTAGCTGGGATTACAGGTGCCAGCCACAACACCCTGCTCTTTTTTTTTTTCTTTGAGACAGAGTTTCAAGCTGTTGCCCTGGGTAGAGTGCCGTAGCATCATAGCTCACAGTAACCTCAAACACTTGGACTTAAGCAATTCTCTTGCCTCAGCCTCCCAAGTAGCTGAGACTACAGATGCCCACCACAACATGCAGCCATTTTTTTTGGTTGCAGTTATCATTGTTATATCAGCAGGCCCAGGCCAGGTTCGAACCCACCTGCCTCGGTGTATGTAGCTGGCACCCTACCCACTGAGCTCCGGGTCCTGCCCCAGCTAGTTTTTCTGTGTTTAGCAGAGACAGGGTCTCGCTCTTGCTCAGGCTGGTCTTGAGCTCATGAGCTTAAGCAATCTACCCACCTCCGCCTCTCAGAGTGCTAGGATTAAGAGGCATGAGCCACCTCGGCTATCCTCTCCTCTGTATTTTTGTGTTATGAAAGCTGAAAAATAGAATTTTAGAAGATGCAATGCAAGAAAAGGAGGTGGAAGGAAGGGTGGTTGGAAGCACAGGAGGGTGCTACACATCTCAATAGGGCAGCGTGGAAGTTTCTTATTGTGGCTCCAGCAAACAGCCTCAGACTGTGTGGCTTAAAGCAACACAAACTTATTATTGTACAGTTTTGGGGTTTGGCATACCCCAAGGGTCTCAGGGTGTTGGGAGGGCTGCAGAGTCTCTGGATCCTTTAGGGGAGAATCTGTTTCCTTGCCTTTTTCAGCTTTTCTAGACCCTGATGGCTCACAGCCCCTTCCTCCCTCTCAGGAGCATACACCCCAACCCTGGTCCTATCATCACACCACCTTCTCTGACCCAAAACCTCCTCTCTTACAAGGACCCTGTGATTACATTTGGCCTTATTGATAAGCTCCTCCAAAGCTCCTTAACTTAATCACATCTGTAAAGTCTTTTTCTTTTTGGAGACAGAGTCTCAAGCTGCCCCTCCTGGGTAGAGTACTAAGGCATCATAGCTCACAGCAACCTTCAACTCTTGGGCTCAAGCTATCCTCTTGCCTCAGTTTTTCTATTTTTTTCTATTTTTTTAGTAGAGATGGGATCTCGCTTATGGTTAGGCTGGTCTCGAGCTCATGAGCTCAAGCTATCCACCCACCTTGACCTCCCAGAGTGCTAGGATTACAGGTATGAGCCACCGTGTACAGTCAAGTCTTTTTCTTTTTACCATGATAAGGCAGCATTCTCATAGGTTCTAGTGATTAGGACATGGATTTTTTTTGGGGGGGGGGAATGATTCTTCTCCCTACCACAGTTCTATGGTCTAAATGTTTACGTCTCCTCAAATTAATATGTTGTAAAACCTAACCGCCATGGTGGCGGGATTAAGAGGTTGGGCCTTGAGGAGGTGATTGGACCATGCAGGGGGAGCCCTCAAGGATGAGGTGCCTTTGTAAAAGGGACCCTAGAGAGCTCCAAGTGCCCTTGTAAAAGGGACCCTACAGAGTTCATTTGCACCCCCACTATGTGAGGGTGCAGTGAGAAGGTGCCGTGTACAAACCAGGAAATAGGCCCTCACCAGACACTGAATGAGTCGGCACCTTGATCATGGACTTGCCAGCCTCCAGAACCGTTGAGGAAGGCAATTCTGTGGCTTATAAGCCACCCAGTCCTGGTATTTTTGCTATAGCAACCTGAATAGAGTAAGGCACACAGGCAAGAAGAGCAGGCCTCATTGAGAAGGTAACATCTGGGCTCGGCGCCTGTGGCTCAATGGGCTAAGGCGCCTACCACGTACACCTGAGCTGGCAGGTTCGAATCCAACCCAGGCCCGCCAAACAACAATGACGGCTACAACCAAAAAATGGCCGGGCGTTGTGGCGGGCGCCTGTAGTCCCAGCTACTTGGGAGGCGGAGGCAGGAGACTCGCTTGAGCCCAGGAATTGGAGGTTGTTGTGAGCTGTGGATGCCACAGCACTCTATCCAGGGTGACAGCTTGA
>CAUYRH010055646.1:0-13033 GCA_963574655.1 Perodicticus potto
TGGGTTATACCCTTCATATGAAAGCTATAGATTAGCTTCATAGTAGGGCTGAGTACATTGGATACTTTTTCTTCCATTCTTGAGATACTTTGCTAAGAAGAATATGTTCCAGCTCCATCCATGTAAACATGAAAGAGGTAAAGACTCCATTTTTCTTTATAATATTCCAATCTATGAATGGATTAATAAATTGTGGTATATGTACACCAGAGAATTGTGTTTTTTGTTCAGTGATAGTAACATTTCCCTAGAATAGGACACTCCTAGAATTGTGGTTAGTGGGTGGGGACATTATGCATTCTATGTTCTTCGGCCAGTCTTCTGCTCCAAATCTTAATAATAGTGCTTCAGTGAACACTGATATAATTAATAGGAGGATAACAGAAACGTTCACAAAAATACGTTGGAAATGTTCATAAAAAATACGTTGGCCACGATTCCTTTTCATCTCCTGGTTGTGCTTCCAGTGTGCTACCATCTTTGGGGCTCTATGTGTCAATCTCTGTCCCAGATGCTCATTCTTGTGTCAAAAATCCCATTTTAAAAGCAGAAAGTGTTCAAGGTTTCTATATGCAATTCTCAAAGCTCAGTTTTGAGGAATAGTTTTCCTCAATAATACTTCCTTTTCTCAAGCTATTTCTGTTTTTATTTATAATTTCAGAAATTTATAGCGTTGGTAGGATTACTAGGTCTTCCACTTGTGTGATGAGGCTGCCTAGGAATTTCCAAGTGTTTCTTTCTTACAGTGCTCCTGCAATGATAAGGGTTTTACAGGGCTCCAGAAATTATGGTATGAAAGAGAACTAGTGAATTTTCTCAAGTTAAGGATGCATTTTAATATATACATCTGTGTATATATTAATATTTATTAAGTATTTCATATTTACCCTTATGGGGTTGCGTTTTTTCTTAATAATAAGAAAGTTATTAAATTTACATTTGTCATAAAATGGATTGCATTTGGGAATTAGCGAAATGCATTACATCAGACCCGGATGCTATCTGTAAGGACATTCCCTTTAACCTCATGACTTAGGATGTAGTAGCTTGAATATTTGTCCGGAGGAGATGTCTACAGCAGTGCCTATCTGTCTATGTTTATTAAGTATGTACAGGAGTTATCTCAGTGTGGGATATGTACTAGGCACCCCGTGCTTGATAGCTGTCATTGTTAACTTCACTCAGATTCTTCCATCTTCCTTTTGCTGAGCATACATTTGGATGTAAGCAGAAAGCTTGGACCACTTGACGCTCCAGCAGCATCTCCCAGCACTGAGTATATTTTTGCTTCTTTCCTAGCTCTGGCTCTGCTGTTCTTTTGAACTGTTACTCTCCACAGGGAACTGAGAGCGTAGGTTTAGCTCATGCAATGGAGACAGTCTCATAGGAATGATCAGGAGACATGGCTGGAAATGTCCCCTCTATCCTTGGCACCTTTGCTCTTTCCTCTCCCCAAGCTAGCATGCTGCCTGTACAAGTACAGGGAGATTTCTGTCTGACAGCGTGGGCAGTGGTGCTCAAAAAAGAAAAGAAAGCAAACAACAGTGAGGGATGGAAGCCAAGGAAGCCCTCAGGACAGACACCGACCCCCTCACTATATGGGCTTTTTTGCCGTTGTTCCTACACAGGACTCTGGTGGACTGGCTTCTTCATCAAAAGCAATTTGTAGTCCAAATCCAGCCCAAAAAGTTAAGAGTCTGAACAAAATTCTAATTGTGAATATTTTTTTAAGATTGAAAGCCTTGATATAAAACACAGGTTATGCTTAAATATCAGAAGATCTGGCATTCATGAGTCCTTTTTTTTTTCATGACAGCAGTCACCTTTGCTTAGCACCAAGTGCCCTATTTCAGTTAGCCATGATTCTCATGATGGCCTATTGTTTTATGCGAGGGCTGCTTCACTTATTTCCACCGTCATCTACCTGCTGATGTAGATGGAGCGTGGCAGTAAATAACCTAGATTAGAATCTATACATTTGGAAGAGAAGTGATTTCTTAATTAGCAAGGTAACTCAGCTTTCCCCAAATTCTTTGTCCCTATTATTCATTCTCAAAAGCAGTCATTCTCAGACTGTAGATCCAACACACACCCTCACTCAAAGTACCATGAGTGCTTATTAAAAGGCTATATCCTGGGCTTCCCTGGGGCTCACTACATTAAAATAACAGAGTAAGGCCTGGGAATCTGAATATTTAATGAGCTCCTAAAATAATTGCACACTCAAATGAAAAGAAAATCTTTTTAAAATTATTGTTTTTTGGCTGACATGGCTTTTATGAGAGCTCACTTTGTTATTTTGCAAAGGTTCTGCAATTAACTTCTTAAATTTCTGGATTATCTCTCTGGGGGAGGAGCATTCTACATCTTTTAGTTAAATTACTATCAATAGTTTTTGTTCCTTGTGTCAGTTATTATTTTCATCATCATATGTTTCATGGTATGTACCCAAAGTTGGCATACCCCAGTCCTTTAGAAGAATTCCTTATCCAACCTTAACCTTGAGAAAGTGGTACTACCATCAAGCACATACATGAAAACAACACCATAGGTTGAATGACATACAGATTATAAATCTTAGTTGAAAATACTTTAGTACAGTTGTTCTCAAGTAGGGGCAATATTGTTCCCCAAAGGACAGTTAGCAGCATCTGGTGATATTTTTGGTAGTCTTACTTTGCTTACTTTGGGGAATGGTGATACTGGCGTCTGGTGGTCAGAGACACTAGGGACGCCATTGAAAATGTCCTACCACCACACAGAAACACACCAAGCTGAAGAATCATGCAGCCCCAAATGTCAAAATTACTAAGCTTGGGAAACCCTGCTTTAGAATTTTCTTTCAAGATTAGAATGCCCTAGAAGCCAAGAGTATCTGGTTTGCCTCATAATTCTACCTCCAAGTGACAGCAGCAGGAAATTATCCTTGACCTGGGGACATAGAGAGTTGGGAACTTAAATAAGATTTAGGATTGGACGACGGTTTTTACTTCAATGGTCCGATATGACATGCACTGTATAAGCCCAACTCTATCCCTGCGATTCTAAAGCATTAATAAACCTCAGAAGCTGCTGGAGGGCTTGTAGAAACACAGATTTCTGGACTTCATGTGTGGGGTTTCCACATCAATGAAACTGGGGGGTTTGTCAAGAACTTGCCCCTCTTCCACACTTCCTGGAGGTGCTGATGCTCTGGTTCAGGGACCCCACTTAGGGCACCACTACTGCCCCACTGCTCTTCGTCTGGTTCTAGTCTGTCCTCCGAAGCGTATTAATTCTGACCCACCAGCTACAGCAAAGTCAGATGGAATTGATTGCCAGTTATTTATGTATTCGTTTTCTCATTTCTATATTGGCATCTTAATTCCATTCCTTTTATTCAGAATGGCCTTCATGGCCACTTTTCAAAATGTCTCCTTCTAAGACAATTGTGCCCAGAAAAAACAAATAAAAAAAATATATTAAAACACAACAACTACAAAAAATCCCTGGCCTTCCTTTGTAACTGTTGTTCCAGTAACTGGTAGTATCTTTTTCTTCTTTTGGTTAAAAGCAAATTAACTTCCAATCTCCTAAACTGAATACTGTAAATTCTGATGTGCTGATTTCAAGCCTTTCTTGCTTACTTTTTTTCTTTTTCCCTCATTATTTTTTTTTAGAGCCCCGGTTTCTGCAGGTTGTTGTTTTTAAAATTTGTTTCATGAAATCTTTAATAGGCAATTTGAAATCATTTGAAAACAGGGCAAGGTATAATAATGAATAATTCATCCTTCAGGTCCTATTAAAAATGCTACCATACATACAAGAATTTCCCTGCTCTTGCAGGCTAAAAATAATATTGTAATAATGCTCTTTTCTGAATTTCCTTAGAATATTATTCATGCCTTTCATATGTCATGAATTTTTATGTTTTGATATTTTAAATAATGCGGTATTTGATGGCTTACTAGATAATTTGCAATGGAAATGTATATAAGTAAAGATACCTAGCAATAGGACAGTAACCCTTGAGCCCCCTCCAACTTCATAATGTGCTGTTACCAGCACTGTTGGGCCCATGTTTGACATGTGTCCTTCTCCCACCAGCTGGAATTTCTGCAGGGCTGATTTTGAACTCTGTCTGAATGGAACAGCCATATGGCAAGATGCGTGTATGATCACTTTTACAAGATACTCATCTGGGGATATAACACCTTACAGTGTTGCCAGCACCAGGAGAGAGCTTTTGTTTCTTTAAAATTTATCAGCACTTTGATAGTGTCATAATCACTAAATTTTGCCAATGTGTCCAACAGTGCAATACAGAACCCCCTCATGGTGTTCACTTGTCTTTCTGGGACTGAAAATTAGAGAGGAGTGTATCTTTACTTTTTTCCTAACTGTGAAATATTTATTCTTGGCTTAATGAACTTTTGACTAGGTCACATGTCTTCTTCTCCATTGAATTTTGTATGTTTGTTTATCTGTTAGAAAACAGGCTTGGGAGAAAGATGTGAAATAAAAATTTCAACTTTCTTTCTTAATGTCATTGTTTGAATAACGGAAACTCTTGATTTGAATATAATTACATTTACCAGTCCTTTAATATAAAATAAGTCTTCTTTATTAAAAAAAATCTAGTTATAAAAAGTCTTCTATATTTTTAAACAGTCTTAAATGGTTCCTTTATCATTTTAATCTTACCCATTTGTATCTGTTTAATGTGATGTATTGTCAGGACCCAATCTATATTTATATTTCCTGACGAATAAATGATTATGTCAGCTTCATATATTGAATTATTTCTTTTTTTCTTTTTCAAAGTTTATTTACTTTTTATTCACATTAATATAGGGTACAAATGATTAGGTTACATTGTTTTCTTTTGTTAGGTAAAGTCCAAGTTGCAGGGAAGCCCTTCACCCAGGAGTTGTGCCATGTACCTCTACATTGAATCCATCAGGTGAGAGAGAGTTCACCAATCTCCCACTTCTCCTCCCCTCTCTGTTTGAATTTAATTGTAGTTTTTTCTTGTGTGAGGTGTAGTTGTTCACCTACTAGTTTCATATTAATATTGAGTACATTGGATACTAGAGTTTTCATTCTTGTGATACTTAGGAGGATGTTCTCCAAATCCATCCAGACAAATACAAAAAAATACCTAAGGTCTTCACCTTTCTTTCTGGTTGAATAGTATTCCATGGTATACATGTACTACAGCTTATTTATCCATTCATGAGTTGATGGGCACTCAGGTTGTTTCCACATTTTGGCAATTGTAAATTGAGCTACAATTAACATTCTGATTCAAATATCCTTATGGTAAAATAATTTTTTTTTTTCTGGGTAGAGACCTAGTAATGGGATTGCAGGAACAGATGTAAGGGCTACTTTTAACTCTTTGAGGATTCTCCATATTTCTTTCCAAAAAGACTCTATTGCAAACCCACCAACAGAGTATAAGTGTTCCCTTATCCCCACATCCATGCCAGTTTCTACAGCTTTGGGACTTTGTGTTGTTGGCTATTTCCACTGGGATTAAGTGATATCTCAAGGTGGTTTTGATTTGCATTTCTCTGATGCTTAGGGACAATAAGTATTTTTTTTTCATGTATTTGTGGGCCATTCATCTATCTTTTGGGGAGAAGATTCTTTTTGTGTCTTTTAGCCAAAAATAAATGGGATTATTTGCTCTTTTCAGGTTGATTCGTTTGAGTTCTCTGTAGATTCTGGTAATTAGCTCTTTGTTTGATGTACAGTAAGCAAATGTTTTCTCTTACTCTATAGGTTGTTTATTCACTATATTGTTTCCTTGTCTGTGCAGAAGCTTTGAATTTAATCAGGTTCAATTTCTTAACTTTTGTTGTTGCTGTGATTACCTCTGGGGTCTTCTTCATAAATTCTGTGCCTAGGTCGATGTCTGTAAGAGTTTTCCAACTTTTTTCTCCTATTATTCTTGTAGTTTCATGTCTTAGGTTTAATTAAGTCTGTCATCCACAGTGAATTCATTGCTGGAAATGGTGAGAGGTATGGATCCTGTTTCAATCTTCTATATTCCAATTTTCCCCCACACTCTTTTTGAATAGGGATTCTTTTTTCTAATGTATGTAGTCATCTGCTTTATCAAATGTCAATGTAAGGATGGTTTTTTATCTGAGTTTTCTATTCTTATCCTTTGGTTTATGTTTTGGTTTTTATGTCAGTATCTTGCTGTTTTGGTTACTATAGCTTTGTAGTATAGCTTGAAGTCTGACAAAGTGATGCTTCCTTCTTCTTTTTTTTTTTTTTTTTTTTTTTTTTCTTAAAGTTGCTTTGACTATTCGGGCTCTTTTCTGGTTCCACATAACCATTCAGTTATTTTTTTCTAGACCTGTGAAAAATGACATTGGTATTTTAATTAGGATTGCCCTTAATCTACATATCATTTAGTGTAGTATAGACATTTATACAATGTTGATTCTGCTGATCCATGAGCATGAAATATTTTTTCATTTGTTTCCATTGTCTGTGGTTTCCTTCCTCAGTGACTCATAGTTTTCCCAAGAGAGGTCTTTTACCTTATGGTTAAATATATTCCTCGATATTTGATTTTCTTTGTTGCTATTATAAAATGCATTGAGTCCTTGATTTTATTATCAGCTTGACTGTTGTTGATGTAGCTATTGATTTATGTACATACATTTTATGTACTAAGAATCTGCTGGATTTATTTATAAATTTCAGGAGTCTCTTGCCAGAATATTTAGGGTTTTCTAGATATAAAATGATATTGTCATCAAAGAATGATAGGTTGACCTCTTTTGTCTCCATGTGTAGACCCTTGATTTCTTTCTCTTTTCTGTTTGCCCTGGTTAGGATTTCCAGCCTGTGCTGAACAGAAGCAGTTACAGTGTGCACCATTGTCTAATTTCATATCTAAGTGAGAATGCTCTCAATTTTTCCCCATTCAGTATGATGTTGGGTGTGGTTTGTCACATATGGTTTTTATAATTTTAAGGTATATGCCATCTGTGCCTATTTTGTTAAGAGTTCCCATCATAAAAAGGTGGTAAATTTTGTCAAATTCTTTTTCTGCATCAATCAGATGGTCATACAATTTTTGTTTTTGCTTTTGTTTATGTGGTGAATCTCATTTATAGATTTGCATATGTTGAACCATCCTTGCATCCATATAATAAAGCCCATTTGGTTGAGGTGGATTTTTGGTTTTTTTATGTGCTTCTGAATTCAATTTGCCAGAATCTTATTGAGAATTTTTACCTCTATATTCAGAAGTGATATTGGTCTATTGTTTTCTTTTTCTGTTATGTCCTTCCTGGCTTTGGTGTCAAGACAGTACTGGTATAATAGGATAAGTTGAGAAGGAGCCCTTCCTTCTTGATGTTATAAAATAATTTTTGCAGCATAGGGTACCAGTTCCTCTTTGTAGATCTGGTAAAATTCATCCATGAAATCATCTGGTTTCAGACTTTTTCTTGGTGGAAAGGTTTTTATTGCTGCTTCAAATTTGTTACTTGATATTTGACTGTTTGGGAGTTCTATTTCTTCCTGATTAAACCTAGGAAAGTTGTATGTTTCTAAGAATTCATTATTTCATCACGGTTGTCCACTTTATGTGCATAGAGATATATAACCCAGAGATGATGTTTTGTATTTCTGGGTAATATTGATTTTTAAGAAGTTTTCTATTTCTTGGGAGAGACTGGAGAAACAAGATAGAATGCATTTGTTGTAATGCAAAAATATTGGAAATATTCCAAAGTGAAATAGATAATAACTGATACAAGGAGACTGTTTTTTTTATCAGTGTTCTCATTATGATAACTGCTAAATTTTGGATTTGGGTATTAAATAAAACTACACAAATGTCCCAGCACCCTGACTATCCACACATAGAAAATACCCAATTGAGTATGTCTATGAATCAATCAACAAGTGAATAAAGTTGTCAAAAATAATTAACTTTCCTGTAATTGCAATGCCTGAACACAGTATAGAATAGCTTCCCTTTCCCATTTCTTAGAAATAAAATTTAGTCCCATCTCAGGATGGGCAAAAGATCTAAAGAGAAACCTCTCTAAAGAAGACAGGCACACGGCCTTCAGACACATGACTCACTGAGTTTTAAAATGAATGAAAAGAGAACTTTAGAGACATGTGGGACAGTAACAAATGGTCTATATGTATTGTATGCAATTCAGGTCCCAGACAGTGATGAGAGAGAACCAGGAAGAGGAAATTATTTGAAAAGATAATGGCTGAGATTTTTTTTCAAAACAAATGAAATACATTAACCCCCAGATACAAGAAGTTCAGAGAACCCCATGCAGGATAAATACCAAGAAAACCATACTTTGGGTCTTCCCAAGTGGTAATAAATATATAATACCATTTTTACATTGAAGATAATCATTTTACTGGATAAAGCAATCAATATAACATTACCCTATAGAGTTTATAAGATATCAAGGAGTACATGGCAAAAATAAAACTAAGTGTAAAAGGGAATAAGTAAAATTATATAGTTTCTACACTGTTCATAAAGTGACACAGTAATTCAAGATCAGTGAAATAAATTAATAAATTATAATATCTAAATTAAAAATTATAATCCATAAATAAAAATGCAAAAACGTGTAATTAAAAAAATCAAAAACTGTAGTAAAATTAATTAAAAACAGAAATTTATGCCCAAGATCGTGAAACAAATAAAAGATCATAGGGTTTTACTTCCTGTCTTTGTTTATAAGAAATCTTTCTTTGCTTTTTTATAGTTACATTATCTAAATAATTGGCATTTGGAGAGGAGATTATGAAGTATTTAGGTTGAAACAGTTAAGAGTTTTTGATAAATATCCTTTATTTATAGAATAAAGGAATAAAATATCCTTAGAAATTGATTCCTATGTGTATTATATATTATTTAAGTGAAGATAGAGATATATTTTCTTGAATGCATCTAAGTACCCAGGAGCTTCCTTGCAGAAGAAAAGAAATTTTCAATTCCAAGAAGGCTGTTTTTCAGCTATGAATCATAATCAATTTTTCAATTGTTCCATTTATTTTATTTTATTTTATTCTTTTTTCTTTCTTCAGCCTTTCTAAAGACTGGTTTGGTGGCCATGAGAAGTCATCTCTCAGATGCCTTCTCTAGGGGGTATCACTAACATGACTGCAGCTACTGCCACAACAGACTCCAGGCCCGTCGCCATGTTTGTGCTGAAGCCACGCTTCTCTTAGACTGCACCCGGCCAGTGACTGAGCACGGCAGAAGCACTAATGTAGGCCCATTTCTGGCCAGTTGCTGGATTCCCCAACAGGTGACGTGAGCCTAAGGACTCCCCATCACACCTGACTGTATTTTTCTTGGAAATGCACTCAGTTTGAGTTTATTCCTACACAATAGTCCTTCCTTCCTTCACTTCTTTGCTGGGGTCAGACCAGCACAGTGCTCCACAGGCCTCCCCTCCCTCCCCTGTTCCTTGTCTCTATCCTCCCTTCAGAGCTCTTTCCCCTCCTGCCCCCATAAATCTCTTACATGTCTAATTGCATCTTTATGCCCTATTTCATGAAGTTTGGGGTGTTGTCAGGTTAGTTCTATCAATTGTCTCTCTCTGTCGCTAAAATAATGTGAATATGTCTGTAACTAGCTCTCTAATCACAGCCTGTGAAGTTGCTCACATGTTTTCATCCTCCATATAGTCCTTTGTTTGAAACAGAAAATGGACTATTTCTCCAAATTTGAAATACTCTCCGTACTTACAAATACCACCAAGTGATACTTTCGCCCCAAATTCCACTACCAGCAACTCTCTAAAGCCCTCAAAATAGCACACAGGAGATAATTAACCTTATTCTCCTTTGTTAACAATCCCAACTATATTCTCTGGAAGAAATCCCAAACCTGGCTGGCTCATGCTTTCCCATGAATCATTAGCATGCCACAAAGATCTTTCAACTTAAAAATTGCTTCTTTTAACCCAGTATAACAAAAAAATAAGGTCTCTAGTCTTACCAGTGCTCTATAATTAGAGGGTATCTACTTTCAGCTGGGGTCCTGGTATATTTTCCAAAACAAATCCTCCTTATCTATGAATCTGAAGTCAAAGGAATGAAAAAGTTTGCTTAATGTTACACAGAAAGGTGGAACCAAAAGCAGAATGAAAAACTGTTCATGGTTATTTTCTTTTATACTGCACAGCTTCTCCAGGCATGAATTTGATTTACCTAAATCACTCAAAGGCAAAATAGTGACTGCTCTGGTCTATACTGTAAGGTGGTTGTGTGTGCAACTCTTAAGACAAATTTTGTAAGAGTGAATTGGAATTTCCAGCTATTATTTACTCACTCATTGCCCATTGAATTAAACAATATGTTTGGACTTGGCAGATGCACCTCTCCCAGATCTGTCCTTCATGATTCCCAGAGTTCTTTGAAAAATGTCAAATGCACTAATGGCTTTCTTGCACTCTATCAGCTAAGCATAAAAGTCTCGTGGGAAGAAGAGTCCCTGACCTATTCAATAATGTTCCAGATTGTACCATTCATGTCTGTGGAATCCACAAGTTGGACACAATCCTTGCCGAACCACAGCCCAGGCACATGCCTTGACTTTTACTGCACTTGAATAATGATGTTGCACTTTTAAGAATGTGAGGAGGTTTTCAAAATTCTGGTCTTGTACCAGGGTTTTCCCACTTCTTGTAAAAGGAATTTTTTCTACCTATCTATATATTACAAAAGGGTACAAGAAGCATGAGGAAAGACACATAAAAGTCCTCTTGTCCATATTTTATTTCTGTCAGAAAGTTTAACCTCCTTATTTGGAAAGTTGGACATGCTTACAAGATGCTACTAGAATTCTGGAGCTCTGTGTCTTCAAAAGCTAAACTTTTGATCTAAAAGAGATGTCTAGAAAAATGAAAGAATCTATAAAGATGCTAGTCACTTTGATTAATTTAAATCTCCAGACATAATTTAAAAAACAGGTAATGTATTTGTAATAACACCCTATTCAAAGAGATTTGAAAATGAATATGAAGCACAGAGTTCCATAATCTTCTCCCCAACACACAGAAAAAGCAACAATTTTTTTTTTCTTACAGGATGCAAAGTTTACTGGAGGTACCTGAAAATATTCAGCAGTATGTATGGGTTTGTGGCTGTAGGTTGTAGGCAGAGATAATTAAATGCTTTCTTGAAAAATAAATTTAAAAAAAATTCTGGTTTAGTTGAGACAAGGGTGGTATTGTGAAATTAACCACAGGAGGAGGCTTTTCCTTTTTATAGAAGGGAAAATTTAGGAAGACTTTAGTAGTAAAAGATAATAGCTTATAAGCAGACTTTACAAACAGAAAAAGAACAGTTACAAAAAACTTTACTCAGATTTAACAGATTTTACTTAACTTTCTTCTGCTTTAAATCATTACAACTAATATGTTTTAATTCTCTTTCAATGCAAAGAGTGATAGCTATCATTTATAGTGATTGCACTGTGAGTTACGCTCTGTACTAGGCTCTGTGCATTTATCAACACACTTAATCATCACAACTCTCCTACAAGCATGTTTTTATTATTGTCCCAGTATGTGTTAGTTATCTATTCCTATACAACAAAATTGGAGACTTAAAACAAACAATATTAATTATCTCTCATTTTATGGTAATCAGAAAAATCAGGCACAACTTAGCTGAGTACCTTCGGCTCATGTTCTCAAATGTTAGTGAAAATCTGCTTTCACCCTTATTCAAGTGACTATTATCAGGTTTCAGATCTATACTGGTTATTATCTAGAGATACCAGTTCTTTGCCAAGTCTGTCTCTCAGTAGGGCCATTTCCAACAATAGCTTGCCCCTCACAGGACAGGGAATTTGAGAAAGAAAACTAAGACAAATCCCCAAGAAGAAAGTTATAATTTTTTTATCACCTAACCTGGGGAGTGCTATCTTAAGACATTCAGCCATATTCTATTCATTAGAAGGAAATCACTCAACCCCAGCCCACACTCAAGTGTGTGAGTACTAGAAGGTAGGGGTGGATCATTGGGAGTGGAGATAATAATTAACTCGTCCAAGGTCATCTGGCTGTTTCTCGGTGAAACAATTTATTTCCAGGCTTTTGGAGTCCAGAGATCAAGCTCTTAATCAATATGCAATAGAAAAAGTATACAAATTTAAGAAATTAATCTCTATTTTTGCTGAACCCTTTTGAAGATAATTTTCTTTTCTGAAGGGAAAATCTTAAGATGAAATAAGGGCACTAATTTATACATACAAATACATATATACATATAAATATATCCAACTATTTTAAAATTGCACACAAACTTTATGGACAGCCTGTGTGTAAGTGTGTGTATGCGTGTAGAAAAAACTTCAAAATATTACTGGTGACCTGTGGAAGACTGAAATTGAACCCACACCTTTCACCATTAACTAAGACAGATTCTCACTGGATTAAAGATTTAAACGTAAGACATGAAACTATAAAAATACTAGAAGAAAGTGCAGGGAAAACTCTTGAAAGAATTGGCCTGGGTGAATATTTTATGAGGAGGACCCCCCAGGCAATTGAAGTAGTATCAAAAATACTCTACTGGGACCTAATGAAACTAAAAAGCTTCTGCATAGCCAAGAATACAGTAAGTATAGCAAGCATACAGCCCTCAGAATGGGAGAAAATATTTACAGGTTATGCCTCCGACAAAGGTTTAATAACCAGAATCCACAGAGAACTCAAATGTATTAGCAAGAAAAGAACAAGTGATCCCATCTCAGGGTGGGCAAGGGACTTGAAGAAAAACTTTTCTAAAGAAGACAGGCGCACAGCCTTCAGACACATGAAAAAATGCTCACTATCCATCATCAGAGAAATGCAAATCAAAACTACCTTGAGAGATCATCTAACTCCAGTAAGATTAGTCCACATAACAAAATCCCCAAACCAGAGATGCTGGTGTGGATGTGTAGAAAAGGGAACACTTCTACATTGCTGGTGGGAATGCAAACTATACGTTCCTTTTGGAAAGTTGTTTGGAGAATACTCAGAGATCT